>RXPK01000527.1:0-249963 GCA_004143645.1 Protaetia brevitarsis | reverse complement strand
TGGTTTAACCCTAAACCTACCCAGGTGTTGCTTTTGAGGCACAATTGATTTGAAATTGCTGGAACTTTGTAAAGTTAACTGCCCACAGACGAAAGATTTTTGTATTCTCAAATAAACTATTTAAAACAGAATGACATAAAAAAAGTTTTAAAAATATTCTTTCCTTTTTACTAAAAAAATTAAAACATAACAGTTACCGACACGTCCTAACCAAGGTGTGTCCTGTGAGGCACATAACTGTTATTATACTATAAAAAATGCATTGCTACGTTATTTAAAACTAGGTATGTGGGTAAATCCCCCGTAATAAAGATATGCTTTATATTTCAGGACTTTCCCTTGTATGTTAAGCAACTTCCAGTTGCATATGAAGAGGAAATCCCCTAAATCGCTTTGCTAAAACAGTTCAGCTTACAAACTGCCATTGCTTCAGTGTATTTGTGACTTTCCCAACGAACGCATTGGCCGTTTAAGGTGTCTATTGGTAATTTTATTTCTTTACCTAGTGGAGAGTATAGTATAAAACAGGTAAGCAAAAATAAAGTTTTGATTGAACCCAGTAAAAATAGATTTGTTTTATATGCTTATTTGGTTTTGAAATTTATGCAGAAAGTATGACCGATTGGTTGACTGAATCGGACCGCCGGCACTAACTGAAAAGGAGTTGCTCGATCATTGTACGAAAGTGATGAGGATTTGGGAAGGAATGGTAAATGAGGTGAAGATGAAAGAAGAGCCAAATGACGAAACCTCTTCTAGTGAAGCGGATTATCAAGAAACTGGCGATGAGAAAGCGATGAACAAGAAGGAAGTGACGATAGTGATGCTAATGATGAACCGCCCGGCCATCTCGCCAAACTTTTATGGAAAAGATGGTAACCGAGTGGAATGCCACGCCGATTGTCAAGGGAAAAACACGGCGTGCAACACACATAATTACAACAGCTTTGAACAAAGTGAAACTTCCACCTGGAGTGCATGTTGATACTCCTTGTGACGCATTCAATTGTTTTTTGATGATACGGTTATTGGTATTGTGGTTACTTTCACTATAAAGGAGGCAGTTCGTATTCTTGGCGATTTGTGGAAACCAATTGACGACGTTGAAATCCGTGCTTTCTTGGGCCTTTTGATTACTGCTCAGAAGAAATAAACAAGAAATGGTGGACTATAATGAGCTATGGAATCCTTTATAGGAAATCCTGTTATACGAGCGTGTATGTCACGAAAGAATTTACTCAAATTACTAAGATTTATTCGGTTTGACGATAAAGCGACCAGAACCCTTCGAAGGCAAAAGGACAAGTTGGCACCAATTAGAGACCTGTGGGACCGTGTATAATACAAAACTTGCTGAAATATTATCTTCCTGGCAGTAATCCTAACCATCGATGAACAACTGGTGCCTTTAGAGGTCGTGTATCTTTCCGACAGTACCTGCCAAGCAAGCCAGATAAGTACGGTATGAAAATTTGGTGGATATGCGATAGTGGAACTAGTTATCCGTTACGTGGTATACCGTACTAGTAAAAGAAGGTCTCAACAGAGCAGAAAACTTAGCGCAAAAGGTGGTTGAAGACCTTTGTGAACCTTTTCTGAGAACTAAAAGGAATATTACGTTCGACAACTTCTTCACCAGCTACGAGCTTGCATCCAGTTTGCTTACCAAAGGCCTAACTTGTGTAGGAACGCTCAGAAAAAATAAGCGCTGCATAAGGGCGACGGAATATTGAAAGCAACTTGTTTGGTTTTCAGAAGACAATGACTTTGGTATCTTATGTACCTAAGAAAAATCGCTGTGTCATATTATTATCTACAATGCACAACGACTCCACCATTGATGAGGAAAATAAAAATAAATCTGGAAATCAATAAGTACTACAATTCCACGAAAGGAGGGTGGATACACTTGATCAGATGGTACATACATATTAGTGAAACGCAAAACTAATAGGTGGCCTTTGGTCCATTTTTCAATATTAATTGATGTGTGTGGAGTAGCTTCATTTGTCATTTGGAGAAATATCATCCTGACTGGCATATTTCCAAAAAACGAAGACTTCGCAAAATTTTCTTACGGAAATTACAACAGAATTAGTACTGGGCAAATTAGACGTCGTAGTTTGAGTGCTTGCATAAAAGTCATACTTCATTGATACAAACTACGTTGAATCAAGTACCAACCACAGGGGAGTCTTCGGCTCGAGAAGTAAGAAAACGAAAACGGTGCTATATTTGCCCATCAAAAGAAAAGCAGAATGTCAACACAGTTATGTGATAAGTGTAAGCAAACGGTTTGTGGTGAACATTCAGAGAAAATACTCAGTGCACAAAATTGCAAACTACATAAATAACTTTCAATATTTTACTACTCTTGTACTATTTTAATTATAATCTTCTGACACACAATATTCTTTTCTATAGTTTTAATCTTACTGTATACCTACTACATGAAATAAATAATGGATATTTTGCTATTATTTACATCAACAATGTGTACAAATAGATGTGTGCCTGTGAGGCACACCTTGGTAGGACACGTTACGATAAAACGTTGGTAGGACTAGGGTTAATCAAATTTTCAAAAGTAATAATGAAATTTGAGTAATGATTAATAATCAAGTAAAGTTTCAGAGTGGAAATAAATCACCCTGTGTATCTTAAGTAAACAAGAATATAATAATCTAAATTCCGTTATTCAGGTGGTATTCAGAAGATCAAAATAACAGATAGATAGATAATTTTATTCGTGCGTGACAAAAAAAAATCATATGCGCATGTCAGACTTGAACTAACAAAGAACATTAAACATTAACAAGAAACAAAGATACAAGTACAGGTCCGAAGCCAGTGACACACGCTACTCTACACCCGCAGTAGTTATATTACTAATGAATTCCTGTATTTCATAGTAAGGATTATCTATTAAATAAGTTTTAATTACTTTTTGGAAGATTATGTCATTAAGATCTTTACATTTAATAGGAAGTAAATCACATAGTTTTAAAGAAATAAATCTAGATGAGTTTACATTTTTGGTTAGTCTAAATTGTGGGTTAGGATATAGTTTCTACCTGGTATCGTACACCGTCTGGCAATAATAAGAGTCCAAGTTATTCCTGCAGTAAATCAGACATTGTAAAATATATTGATTGGTAATCGTTAAAATTCGAAATTGTTGAGGCACAAATTAATACTTGCAAAATAATATTCAACTTGCTCAAGAGCTTCCTCCGATAGATAATTAAGTTGTTCTATTTTCTTATGACTTATTAAAAGGGTAGTATCATCGGCATATGCTACGTGTTTAACATTTACAAAATCACTGATGTCGTTAACAGAGATAATGAAAAGAATGGGCCCTAAGACGGAGCCTTGAGGGACGCCATATAAATTATGTTTCAAAGATGATGTTTCGTTGTCTTTAATAACACACTGGTATCTGTTTTTAATAAAACTCTCAATAAATGAAAGAGGGGGGCCTCTGATTCCGTAATGGGTTAGTTTTTCCAATAATAAATCATGTGATAGACAGTCGAATGCTTTGGTCAAATCCAAAAATACGCCCATGACTACATTACCTAATTCCAATTCATCTGTAATATATGTAATAATATCCATTAGTGAGCTTATAGTTGATCTACCGAAACGCAAGCCGTATTGAGAATTACTTAAAACATTTTGGTTTTCTAAGTATTTCACAAGTCTATTTTTAAAGGCAGTATCTTATAACTCAGATAATATGGTACAAGAGATATAGGTCTATAGTTGTTCGACGAGGAAGTGATCGCCCTTTTTAAAATATCGGTAGTACTTTATTTCTTTTAAACTACTCGTGAAATATCCGTACCACTACTAAAAGGAAAGGTTAATTAAATACGTTAAATGATCGGTAATACATCATCTACCAATTTAAGCAAGCACTGTGCAAACCGAAATAATCCAAAGATTTACTATTACTCAGTTTATCAATCATTGTACCCACCTCATCTCGATCAACGGGACTCAGAAAAAGAGATGTGAACGAAGTGACCTTCGTTACCCGCAATTAGTTTCTTCGTTATTTGATTACCAATGTTACAAAAATGATCATTTAGTTCCCCAGCAGAGATAGTGCAAGTATTAACGTTATGTTTAGGTTTAATAATTGACCAGGAAGCCTTTAATTTATTCTTCGATGAAGATATAGCGGATGTATTATACGCTAACTTCTCCAGCTTTAAATTTTCCCTATATTTCTGCTTAAAGTTGTTGTAAGCATTCTTGGAAATAATGTCAAGTTTACAAAGTTCATAGAGTTGGTGTGTTGCACTTTCTTTTCGTGATCACCAAAATATAAGCGCTTACGGAAATATTTACATTCATCGAAAGAAAATCTTAATCTAGAACATTTGAATGCGCACTTTAAGCGATTTTTTTACGAGATCGATCCCCGCGCTGCTAAAATAATCCTAAACCATAATTGAATCACCACCGAGTTTTACTGTGGGAACGACACAATCGCGCAACATTCGCTCGTCCTTCGTGTGCCTTAAAAAAATCTTGCCCTTCTCTCCAAACACTTAGAACTTGGACCGTCACTCCAAAGAACGTTTCTGAATTTTTCTACGGTCCAATTTCTATGAATTTCGGCCCACGAATGCCCCGGTGTCTCGGTAGCGACGAACAGTGTAATCAAATTTAAAATTTGTCACTCCTCACTTTTCCACTATCACACGCTCAGAATATCCTTCCTCGTGTTACAATAGTCGATCTGTTTTCTACACTTATCGGCTTTCCTTACGGTATTTTTTTAAATACTATTTTCACAAACACCACAATTGAACAACCGTATAACTGGTTTACTAATAGAGCAGCGGTTAGTAATACAATGTACGGGTATTACAACTGTGATTGTAACACGTGTGTTTTATACTATTTTCTTTTTTCTATTTCGCATTAATTTACGTTTATTTATTATTAAAAATAGTTGTAGGAAATTTTAACGTTTACATGTTAGTCACACAATTCTAAAAATGTGAAATGTCAAACCACGAGTCGCACCACCAACCTCACATAAAATGTCATCACAAACAATGTCACAAAGTGGAAAAGCAGTGTTACAAAGTGGAACTTTGTGACACTGTTTTTTTTTCCGGTAAAACAGCTATACAAAGTGCTCATTGTATGTGAGGGTTGGGAAAGGACAGATGAAAGTAGAAAAATCTTGTGAATTATAACCTAAAATCAAAAATTGTTTCACATTTCACACCAAACTGAAACCTTATAAATTCTTCCAACGCAAGCATATGTTTTTAAGAAAGAAATAATTAATTCCTCTCAAAAATCTTATTTTCAGTTTGAATATATTTTTTTCAAGTAAATGATTCAAATATTATTTTAGCAACCTTCACCAAAAAAGCAGAGAGCAAACAATTTAATTAATATTCCTCGACTAGCCGTGGTAAGCTTCCTCATATTTGTTCAACGTTCAGATGAGCACAAATGTATACATTGTACTCATAAGGAATGTTTATTTTTGAACCGCTGGAATATATTAAATACGTGAAATTGATTTCACCATTTTACTAGCCCAAAAGTGGAGTTGGATGTCGGTACTAAATCTGTTGATTATAATACAATAACAATAACACAAACATGTAGGAATACTAGTTACAAATAAGCTGGGTTTACTACTAATTTTGTTTACACAATTTCTCATTCCTAATAAAAGCAAGCTTCAATATTTAATTTCCTTTTATTAGCGAAATGTCGTAGACTTCCTGACATTGTATGTAAGATTTAACGATGTTTTCGTTGAAATATTTAGTAGCAGTGAGTGCAATGAATATTTCATTTTAATCTGCATGAAACGTGTATATGCCTTTAGTATAGAGAAGTTCTGGAAGTTATGTTAGAATTTTTAAGCGTATTTACGCAAGCAGGTAAATACACAAGTCCCTAAATAATTCTTATCGAATTGTAAAAACGAAATAACTTATAATCTAGCAGTGGTGGCACAAAATAAGAACTTGCCTATTTTTTGTACATAAAATCCATTCTCCTTTTTTTCAATGCTGGAAAAGACAGTCTATGGACTTTGTTGTAAAAATGGCGTTCAGTCGACCTTCTGACATGTGCTCTCAGAAAAAAAGTCTTAATGCGTTTAAGGGGGAAAAAACATCCACAAAGACACTCAAATGTCATTTTTTTTCGAAAAACGTCATGAAATTCGGAAACGGTACAACTTAGCCCCGGTATGCTAACAAATTGTTATTTAAATTTAACAGGAATCAAAAGTATAATAATATAAGGGTGTTCCATTTAATACCAACGTTAGTAATCTACTTTCCGGTCTCGGAGTCCGCCATTACTGAAACTATTTAAAATGTCGTAGAATATGATTTAAGGCAACATTTATTTGAAACATTTTCTCCAAAAAAACCAATATAAATCGGCTATGGACCGTTGCACCTTAGTGGTCCACGGACCCCGGCTATTATTCCGCATCAAACTTTTTTAAGTTGTTGTGTTTATGAACACAAAAAAGCGGTAAAACACCCACCTACAACCTTTCTCACACATCCCTCGACGCCTCATCAAAAATTCACTGAAAGTGTCACTTTTCAATTTTTACGCTGTCCAGACATAGGATGAAGATTCATACATAATAACGACGCAAAATAGATCGTTTTTTCCCACATCTTCGTTGTACTTAATTTTATGGCGCAAATAAACACTGTCTAACTATTCACGTATGGTCCACTTTGCCTAAAAATTAAAATCCACGCATGCATTCATGTGAGAAACGGAATTTTCGTGTTTCTTTGCCCTCTCTGCGATATGCTTTAAATCATTTAACCCTTGTTCACTCCACACACTGACCTCTTTCTTAAAAATTAAGCAGATAAACGAAATAGTTTATTTGTTAGTGAACATCCGCACATCCACTTCATATTTTCTGTTAAATACTCTATTATTTAATTCGAAATTTTAATTGTGGAAGTGTAGTTTATTTGAAGATCAGGAAATAGAGCTTCCCTCCTCATCTAATTAAAAGTTTTTCCTCAAATGAGCACGGGGTCTTTTTTTTAAGATTTTGCATTCAATTACTTCCATCATTCACTTCAAGCCTTTGGAATCACACATGCGCGGTACGCGTTGAAAACGATGCAGTCGCAACGAATGCAAAACGTTAACTGGGGACACAGCATTGCGTGCCCCAAAGCGACCGTATAAGAGCATATAGCGAAGATAAACGGAGCCGTCCGATTCAAAACTCAAATAGGTAATCGGAAAGAGTGCCCCACAACATAGCAATACGCTAGCGATAGCATATACGCTAGCGTCTGCGGTGCGAGAGGAAACTTTGATACCATCCGTGTATAAAATATGCAAAATAATAAAATAAAATAATGCACTGAATTACATGCGAATCCTTCCTTTCTGTGTTTATCTGGTGGTTGGGGTGGGCACATGCCTTGTGATCCTTTAAGCCCAGCCCGCAACTGTGTATTGAAGATGGATCGTAAGGATCATCCCCCACCCACCCGTCACGCCCGCCTACATGAAGCCCGTCGTCCTTTCAAATTGGTTACAGCTCCACTAGAGTTTAATTTCGGTTTTAAACATTCCAGAATATTATATTATTATCGTATTTGTCACCCTATATGTGTTAAATATATTCTATTACTGGAATTAAATAGCAGAGGCGCTATCTATGCGACAATTTCTGTACTACGTATAAGTAGTTAACGTATTTGCAATACTAATATGGGGGAAAACTGTTGTAAGAAAATAAACTGGAATATTTATTTTTACTTCAATGTAAACACTTAGTTAAATTAATTAATATTAATTATATACATCGATCCCCTGTCACACTATACACTAAATTAAAAATATGCTAATATTGTATCAAATAAACCTTACCCCAGGGACCAACTATATTTATTTCATATTTTATAAATATTTAAAAAATATTAAATCTTTCTGAATATTATTATATTGATATATAATATGCTAAAAAATATTATAGGAAATATATTAGGAAACATTTAAAAATATAGTTATATTATGAGCATTAATAATATTTTATTGCAAAGGTTTTCTTGTTTCTGCCTTGGTAATGCTCTGTAAATATTTAATTTCATATAAAAAAAAAATGAATTTTTGCTTTTGTACATTTGGTGCGTAGGACGAATAATATAAAAATGGGTAAAATATGCATACATATTAATAGGGTATGTACCCATTAAAATGATAGTTTAAAGATTAAATTAGATAAATAATATCTAATATGATTTAATTAGTATCTAAGTTGAGCGCTGTAACTTTCCTATTAATCATATCTGCGTTTTGTATTATATTATTTGTTAATATTTGTAAGTTGCCGACAGTCAACCACAACACACCTCTATTCATTACGGTGCCGGTGGTTATATGATTTAGTATTGTTTATGCGTCTATGGATTAGGTACATAGAATGCATCACGCCGCCAACGTGCGTATCATCAACGTTTTCATTCGTTTGTCTCCCGTTACACTGTTATAGTTTATAAATAGTATACGATTAAGGGCAGATTAGGGTAAACTGTGTAATTAAAGTGTTGCGGGGTGTGTTTAGTTTTTGTGGTGACTACGAGCTAAGCAAAACTTTGAAACTGTCATGGCATTTTAATAAGATAATTGGAATGTTCAATATCGCTATGACAGAAATCGCCTTAATAATATAAATGGTACCAAATTTATATATGTATACTAGAATGCTGCGCATCTAGGAATAGAGGAAGGTGTACTTGCGGGAAGGTGGTAATTTTGAAGTCGGTCCATTCACTGAAAATCATCTTTAATAATGTGCAGTACGTTTTAAGTAGTTTACTTTTGTTCTTACTTTTGGAAACTCCTGTATAGTTGAAAAATATTTTTAGGTATGCAGCATTGAATTCTGCACAACTTTTGTAGAAAAGTTTTTTGTTGTACGTATTATATACACCGTGATTCTTGAAGACACCGAATATGAGATTATCTTTACTTAGGGCTAATTATATAAATAATTACTGCGTTTAAAAAAAATGATCCACCTCATAATAATAACTAACAATTCCAATTTGACGATTTTTATATATTATTAGTTTTTATTTATCCTTCCGCGAGATCATATTTATAGCCAACGTAAATTCATAATATTGACAACTCATTAATTTACTTGCTCGACAAAAAGTTATATTAGACGTTTGTTAGATAAAGCACAAAAAAAGCGGAGGAACAAACAGCTGATACATTTTGTTAATAAGCTATATATATTTCAGTGCTTATTCCTCCATCTATATTGTCTGCTTATTATATAGATTTTTTTTTTGTCATTGGCTGACTCGATGTAGGCAGGTATTTCACATACGGTAAACATCAATTTAGTAATAGATAGAATAGAAATAGTATTTTTCCCTATTCCCTTTTTCTCATTTCGTTGTCCCTTTCCGGTATCTCTATTCCCTTTAATCTATTCCCGTTTCCTATTATTCTCTCTTCCCTGTTCCTTATTCCCTTTCCTTATTTTCCTATTCCTTTTCCCTTTCCCTAGTCCCTTTCCCTACTCCCTTTCCCTATTCCCTTTCCTTAATCCCTTTCCCCTTTTCCAATTCCCTTTCCCTATTCAATTTCCCCATTCCTTTTCCCTATTTTCTCTACTTATTCCCTATTCCCTTTCGCCATTCCCTTTCCCATTTTCTTTCCCATTCCCTTTCCCTATTCTTTTCCCTATTCTCTTTCCCATTCTCGTTCCCTATTCTCATTCTCTATTCCTTTCCCTGTTCCTCTTCCTTTCCATATTCTCTTTCCTATCTTCCCTTGTTCCAATTATCTATTTCCTTTCCCTTTTCCCTATTTCCATTACCTATTCCCTTCCCATTCCCTTTCCCATTCCCTTCCCATCCCTTTCCTTTCCATTCCCTTTCCCATTCCCTTTCCCATTCCTTTCCATTCCCTTTCCCATTCCATTTCCCATTCCTTTCCATTCCCTTTCCATTCCCTTTCCCATTCCCTTTCCCATTCCCTTTCCCATTCCCCATTCCTTTCCCATTCCCTTTCCCATTCCCATTCCCTTTCTCCATTCCCTTTCCCATTCCCCTTCCCATTCCCTTTCCCATTCCCTTTCCCAATTCCTTTCCCATTCCTTTCCCATTCCTTCCCATTCCCTTTCCCATTCCTTTCATTCCATTCCCTTTCCATGCCCTTTCCCATTCCCTTCCCATTCCTTTCCCATTCCCTTTCCCATTCCTTTCCATTTCCCCATTCCCTTCCCCATTCCCTTTCCCATTCCCTTTCCCATTCCTTTCCCATTCCTTTCCCATTCCCTTTCCCATTTCCTTTCCCATCCCTTTCCCATTCCTTTCCCATTCCTTTCCCTTTTATAACATTCCCATAAGTTTACAGCTTTAAAAAAATAGTTGGCGATTTTCCCTATATTTTCAATTTTCTTCCCACTTTAATTCGCCATTTTAATTTTTCCCAAAAAATATTATCAGCATAAATGCAACGATCCAAACACACCACACAAATGTCTGTTGCAAAATGTCATTTTTTTTAATAATATTCCTCCATTTTACGCGCTATCAATGTATTTGATTCTATATTCGCAAATAGTGGCCCAAAAAATTGCATAAGTCTCAAGCCTTCAAAAAAAATTGCGTTTTCTTTTATATTTCAAAAGTCTCTGCCCCATATTGCGTCCGCCATTTATTTTTGCCAAAAACCTAATATCAGATCAAATTTAGCGACCTCAAAAACGCTTGCATACGAACGTCTGTTGCAAAATGTCTCCTATATTTCAAAATTTTCTCTTCAATATTGAATCCTCCATTTATTTTTTCTAAAACTCTTGTAAGAATCGAATTCAGCACTACAAAAGGCTTTGAACACAAAATATCTGTTTGCAAAATGCCATTTTTTTTAATACTCTTCTTCCGTTTTAATCGCGCCCATCTTGTTTTTGATTCTATATTCGCAAATAGTGACCCAAAAAATCGTGTAAAAATCCCGATATTATGTCTGCTATTTTATTTTTCTACGTAAAATTTAAAAATGGAATAATATATAGAAAGTCTTTTTCCTAAAATCAAAAATAGAACTGTAATCAAAAGACAAAGTCTTCGGTTGGACAGTCTATAATAGTCAAAAATATTTTTAAGTTATGCCTATTGAATTCCAATAATTCCAAGTTTTAAAAAATTGAATTTCCCGCTGTTATTGTGACAATATTTTATAACGTTTTCGACTTACCGCATTCTTATGCACTAATTATGTTTTTTATTTTAATATACACTATTAATAAAAGCGATAGATACATACATTCTCCCACGCGTAGTGTAATAAATCGAAGACGCTGTAGATTTCATGCATTTAAAAATAAGATATTAATATGGTGCTATGAGAAAGTTAATAGGCATTTGACGATATAATAAAAGCAAATATTCCGTGTGTAGCTTCGCTTTAACATAAAAATATGTTTTAATTTCATTATATAAACGAATATTAATCCATTGAGCCAATATGTGTGTTTGGTTTTTATTTTATTTACTGAACTGTTACTTGCTTTGACTCCTTTAATATTCATTTCATAATAATTTTGCGAATTGCAATTCATTTATGAATGCTCTACCTCTTCGCTGCGCGCGCAGTTAAACCACTTTCATTCGTTCGGCACCGACTCTTCGCTTATCTTATATTTTTACGCGTTTGTGCAACGGAAAATTCCACTTACGTTTAATCACGTCAGATCACGTTTAATATTTGTTTGGTCCTAAAATTATTTTTATACATCAACATTAAAAAAATTCTTACAAAACTAAAACCTATATTTGTAATCAAAGTAATGGCTCTATAAATTTATTTCTTCAAATAATTATACACGAATACAATTTTGAAGTGATTTGTAAATTATGTCATTTAATCACGCGGGAATAATCGATGGCCAAAATAAACAACAAAAGAAAAGTATACATATATGCGACAATTACTTTCGAAAGCTAATCCCCTTGATATTATATGCGACAAACACGCCGCCAATCCTTTCGGCTAGAGATTTATAATATCCAGAATTTTACTTCGCAGTTTCCGCGAAATAATGTATTAAATTCTTAGAATCTGCACACGGGCAATCGCTGATAGATTATAAGGAGATGTATCTCTCCTTACGTTTCCTAATGGCTTATTTTCTCTGTCATATTTTTTTTTTTTGTTGATCGTACAATGGAAATCAGATACAAAGCAAAATTACTTTTTTTAAAGGTAAAATGTCTTCGAAGTGTATGATTTTTAGCAAAATAGCAAACATATATTTTTCAAATACAATATTTTATATCCCAAGTAATAATGTAGTATTAAATTCTTAGAATCTGCACACACGCGCAATCGCTGGTAGATTAAAGGAGATATGCGTCTTTCCTTGCGTTTTCCTAATGGCTTATTTCCCGTATGTCATCTTTTTTGTGAGTCGATCGTTACTTATGTTGGTACGTATTATTATACACACAATCTGTGATTCTTGAAGACACGAATTATGAGATTATTTTACTTAGGGGTAATTATACACAATATTCTGCGTTTAAATAAATGATCCACTCTCATAATAATAACTACAATTCCAATTTGACGATTTTTTATATTATTAAGTTTTTATTTATCCTGCGCGAGATCATATTTATACCCACGTGAATTCCATAATATTGAAAACTCATTTAAATTCACTAACATTAATTTACGTTGCTCAACAAAAGTATATTAGACGTTTCTTAGATGTCAGATTGGTCAGTGGCCAAATATGGTACAATTACCTCAATAATTATAACCAGCAGGTTCTTAAAACGAATTCAGACTCGTAATTCTAACAAATCAATGCAATCCATCGAATCCGCAACGGAGCGATTTTATATTCCCACAATGAAAACCTTTGTAGATTCTGCCAAAGGATTTTAAATGATAATTCGGATTTTTCATTCCCCTCGTTCACGTGCAATTTTATTTGTTTAAAAAATAATTTTATATCATTTAAATTTTTAAACTTGATAATATTTTTCGGATTGTGTTCTCTGCAACACTTGAGAAGGTTTACGCGGGAAGCGTTCGTGGGAACGACGCTTTGTCGGAAAGGATTAGCGGCGGCATCGTGTTCCGACGTCTTTGTCGGCAACCGCCAAAAAGAGGATTTGCGAACTCTGACTTTTATTTCTAGTTCTAAAGATAGATGTTTTTGTATTCATATTAGCCAATTAATTTTTAAGCATTCACAGTCATTCTAGAGAATGTAAGGTTGTGTTTTAAATATAGACATAAAAAATTGGTTTCTCTTTCCTTTTTTGTTCTTTTGGAGTAAGTCTGCAAAGTTGTGTAGCGATTATTTTTCACATTATTTCAATCAAGTGTTCGTATTTTTTTTCTGGTATTTTTGTTATCGTCATTATAAGTATTTTTGTAAACAATTTTATAAAAATAAAATTTTTGTAGGTGGGTTTTAATTTAAATTGAATTTTATTTTCAGTTATAATAGAGGTGTATATAATTGTTACGTTTAATAAATAATATCCACTTGATAATATCTTTTACCTTTAACAAATATCAATACCGGCAAAGTAAGAATATTGAAAACAAACGGTTTACTGATTTATTTCTCATTCAATCGAAGGGGCAAACTTCTATGAAAAATCCCTAGAAGAACAAATAATTAAACAAACCTTTTTTGTAATAATAGTTTTACCAAAACATTTCACATATACTTAATAGATGTTTTCTTGTTCGTATTTCAATTATTATTATTAAGGAAATTTGAAATCAAAAATCTGATCTACTATTTTACACAAAAATTCTAAAAACTGTAATTTCGATTTGGTGTCGTCTATAAAAGCAATGAAAATAAACATTAAGAAAGAATAACTATTTAAAGGTAAGGTAACAATTTGAAAGTGTATGTTTTTAACAGTTTTGCTAAATATAAAATGCCAGTGGGACATTTATGTTTGATAAACTTATTTTATAGATCTAACATTACAATTTTTTTTATAAAACTAAACCTTAAAATACTCTTTGCAATCAAAGTAATGGCTTCAGTAAATTATTTCTTCAAATAATTATATTACGAATAACTTGAGTTTTTTATAAACTACAAAGAAAGTATATATTGTATCCTGACAGTCGTAGCGACAACTAATCCCTTGTTGTTATGCGCCAAACGTACGCGCAGCCTTTCGGTCAGAGATTAAACATTCGCAGAATTTTACTTGGTTTCCGCGCCAAATAATGTAGTATTAAAATTCTTAGAATCTGCCACGCGCAATCGCTGGTAGATTAAAGGAGATATGTGTCTTCCTTGCTGTTTCCAATGGCCTTAATTTTCCCTATTCGATAGGGATGTAGTGATAGTAGACACCGAATATGAGATTATCTTTACTTAGGGCTAATTTATAAATAATATTCTGCGTTTAAATAAAATGATCCACTCTCATAATAATAACTACAATTCCAATTTGACGGATTTTTATATTTATTATTATTATACTCTGACGCTCGCAAAATAATGAAATATTTTTGGATATCATTATACTGTCGCGAAACTCTAACCAAGTTCTCATAATTTCCATTAAATTAGGCAAAATAATTTGTGGCAATTTTATGTTTATTTAATAACTAACTTCTGATACATGATAGATTCAGCATTGTTAGGACCGTGCGTCAACGGTTTTCTTCATAACGAATTTACTTTAATTTTAGCGTTGGTCAGTAATGTTATAAAAATTATTCTCAAATTGTTCGCGTTCTGTAACTTGTAATTCACTATCGTTGTGCAATACTCGAATTCGCGCTGTATTTCGTCAAATTGTTGTAATAAAATTTTTCAAATCGAGAAAGACGTATTTTCAGTTCTGTTACTACACGGAATTTTGTCTGTTTGCGTAAATTTTATTAGAAAAATCCGTTAAATACTGTTTCAAACAATGTTATTGCGCTTTCATAGCACCACGCTTTTTATTAAATGTTTCTATCCGACATTGTACGTTTTTAAATGTGTATATATCAATTCTGAAAGGAAAAAAGGACTTACATGTACGGTAATGGAAGTCACCACGTGTTTTTTGTCAAAGATGGCGAGGTGCGGTATTCGTTCTACACGTGTGGCGTGTGGATGTTTTTCGATGTTTTTAATGCTTTCGATCTCCGTACTGATGGTTTTGAATGTACTAACGTGCGAATCCGAACTCGTTTGGACCAAAATGTTGTGTGTTTTATTGAAAGAAAATGATTGAAACTGATGTTTTAATAGCACTCAAAATAAAAACGATGTGTTTCGTAATGACGTGTAATTAGTGGAACTGTGTCTGACGACTGAGAAACATAATAAAGTCGACGTTTGGGCATGCGCATAATACAAACAGTAAAAAAATACATAACCATTCTAAACAGTTTATATTTTAAAATGTTTCCGAAATATAATAAATATTAAAATACAAATTAATTCACAACTACCATTAATGTAATTCAAATGCAGCTTGGCTTGAAAAAGCCCGTTTTAAGTTGAAATTTATTTTATCTATCTTGTCGCCATCTAGTAGCGCTCGTGTTTTATTTCTACAATCGTAACGAAGTGTTTTTCGTGGGTTTTTCTAGAAAATTGAATCGTGAAAAAACCTTAACGCTTTTAAAAATATGTTCCGTAACCCGTCCGGATTTTCTAAACTTACCTTTCGCATTAACAAAACGACCCTACGGTCGAAATCGATTTTAATATATAATAATAATGATATATGTGGCGCCAATCTATGCTCCTATGAGACGTTATTTGTACCGTCGTTATAATCTTGTAGTGAAAAACACACCACTATAAATCGACTCATTTTGAGAAAAATATCGCGTTTCGACCTTATTTTAGGGTTCGAATTGTAAGAGGAAACATGTAAGATATCTTTCCGACATAACCCCACTCCAGAGCGGCACCTCGTTTGCAACGATCTGCACAAAATACCCCAATTGTGACAACGAAATCGGCAAATCTGACGTTTCTGGAAGCGCGGTCGGCGCAGTGACGTTCGCTTCTCACAGCCTACTACGATCTAATTTTCGGCGAATTTTCTCCCGATGACCTATTTTTTAACTATTAATCTCGATAGCGCCTATGCAGTAGACACCCCGCTACTTTCGCCCATCTATTATTCCCTTTTAATCCATTTCCCTCGGCGCCTATTCCCGCCGACTTTTTCACGCCAAATTTACACGCTATAGATAGGGCGACGCCTATGGTGTGCGACAGAGAGTAGAAAAGGACACACCTGTCGCCTTTTATTATTATTAACTAGATGCTGCGCATCTAGGAGTAGAGGAAGGTGGTACTTGAGGAAGGTGGGTTTTTGAAGTCGTCCCATTTCACTTGAAAATCATCTTTTATAATGTGCAGTACGTTTTAAGTAGTTTACTTTTGTTCTTACTTTTGGAACACCCTGTATAGTTGAAAATATTTTTAGGTTATGCAGCATTGAATTCTGCACAACCTTTGTAGAAAAGTTTTTGTTGTACGTATTATATAACACGTGATTCTTGAAGACACCTGAAATATGAGATTATCTTTACTTAGGGCTTAATTATATAATATTCTGCGTTTTAAATCAAATGATCCACTCTCATATAATAACTACAATTCCAATTTGAACGATTTTTATATTTATTAGTTTTTATTTATCCTTCGCCGAGATCATATTTATAGCCAACGTAAATTCCATAATATTGACAACTCATTATTTACGTTGCTCGACAAAAAGTTATATTAGACGTTTGTTAGATAAAGCACAATAAAAAGCGAGGAACAACACAGCTGATACATTTTGTTTTAATAAGCTATATATATTTCAGTGCTTATTCCTCTATCTTATATTGTCTGCTTATTATATAGATTTTTTTTTGTCATTGGCTGACTGATGTAGGCAGGTATTTCCACATACGGTAAACATCAATTTAGGTAATAGATAGAATAGAAATAGTATTTTTCCTATTCCCTTTTTCTCATTTCGTTGTCCCTTCCGCATCTCTATTCCCTTATATCTTCCCGTTTCCTATCATCTCTCTCTTCCCTGTTCTTATTCCCTTTCCTTATTTTCGCTATTTCCTTTTCCGCTTTCCTAGTCCTTTTCCTACTCCTTTCCCTATTCCTTTCCTTAATCCCTTTCCCCTTTTCCAATTCCCTTTCCTTATTCAATTCTCCCATTCCCTTCTCCTATTTTCTCTACTTATTCCTATTCCCTTTCGCCATTCCTTTTTCCCATTTTCTTTCCCCATTCCCTTTCCCTAATTCTTTTTCCCTATTCTCTTTTCCCATTCTCGTTCCTACTCTCATTCTCTATTCTTTCCTGTTCCTCTTCCTTTCCCTATTCCCTTCCTTGTTCAATTATCTATTTCCTTCCCTTTTCCTATTTCCATTCCTATCCCTTTCCCATTCATTTCCCATTCCGTTTCCCATTTCCTTTCCCATTCCTTTCCATTCATTCCTTTCGCATTCCATTTCCCATTCCCATTCCTTTCCCATTCCCTTTCCCATTCCTTTCCCATTCCTTTCCTTTCCCATTCCCTTTTCCATTCCTTTCCATTCCCTTTCCCATCCCATTCCCTTTTCCATTCCCTTTCCCATTCCATTCCTTTCGCATTCCCTTTTCCCATTCCCTTTCCCATTCCTTTCCCATTCCCTTTCCATTCCTTTCCCATTCCCTTCCCATTCACCTTCCCATTCCCTTTCCCATTCCCTTCTCCCATTCCCTTCCCATTTCCCTTTCCATTTCCCTTTCCCATTCCCCTTTCCATTCCTTTCCCTTCCCTTTCCATTCCCTTTCCATTCCCTTCCCTTTTCCCTTTCCCTTTCCCATTCCTTTCCCATTCCCTTTCCCATTCCTTTCCCATTCCTTTCCCATTCCTTTCCCATTCCTTTCCCATTCCCTTTCCCATTCCCTTCCCATTCCCTTTCCCATTCCCTTTCCCATTCCCTTCCCATTCCCTTTCCATTCCCTTTCCATTCCCTTTCCCATTCCCTTTTCATTCCCTTTCCCATTCCCTTTCCATTCGCCTTTCCCATTCCTTTCCCATTCCCTTTCCCATTCTCCTTTCCCATTCCTTTCCCATTCCCTTTCCATTCCCTTGCCATTCCTTTCCCATTCCTTTCCATTCCCTTTCCCTTTCCCATTCCCTGTTCCATTCCCTTCCCATTCCTTTCCCATTCCTTTCCATTCCTTCCCATTCCTTTCCCATTCCCTTTCCCATTCCCTTTCCATTCCCTTTCCCATTCCCTTTCCCATTCCTTTCCCCATTCCTTTCCCATTCCTTTCCCATTCCCTTTCCCATTCCCTTTCCATTCCCTTTCCCTTTCCCATTCTCCTTTCCATTTCCCTTTCCCATTTCCTTTCCCATTCCCTTTCCCATATCCCTTTCCCATTCCCTTTCCATTCCCTTTCCCATTCCTTTCCCATTCCTTTCCCATTCCTTCCCATTCCCTTTCCCATTCCCGTTTCCATCCCTTTCCTTTCCATTCCTTTCCCATTCCCTTTCCCATTCCTGCTCCAATTCCTTTCCCCATTCCCTTTATAACATCCCATAAGTTACAGGCTTTAAAAAATAGTTGGCGATTTTCCCTATATTTCAATTTTCTTCCCACTCTATTGCCATTTTATTTTTCCAAAAAAATATATCAGCATCAAATGCAACGATCCAAACACCACACAATGTCTGTTGCAAAATGTCAATTTTTTTAATAATATTTCCTCCCATTTTAGTCGCGCTATCATATGTATTTGACTTCTATATCGCAAATAGTGGGCCCAAAAAATTGCATAAGTCTCAGCATTCAAAAAAAATTGCGTTTTTCTTTTAATATTTCAAAAGTCCTCTGCCCCATATTGCGCCCGCCATTTATATTTTGCCAAAAACTAATATCAGAATCAAATTTAGCGACCTCAAAACGCTTGCATACGAATGCTGGTTGCAATAATGTTCCTACATTTCAAAATTTTCTCTTCAATATTGAATCCTCCATTTTATTTTTCTAAAAACTCTTGTAAGAACCGAATTCAGCAACTACAAAAGGCTTTGAACACAAATATCTGTTGCAAAATGCCATTTTTTTAATACTCTTCTTCCATTTTAATCGCGCCATCTTGTTTTTGATTCTATATTCGCAAATAGTGACCCGCAAAAAATCGCCTAAAAATCCCACGATATTATGTCTGCTATTTTATTTTTCTACGTAAAATTAAAAAATGGAATATTATATAGAAGTCTTTTTCCTAAAATCAAAATAGAACTGTAATCAAAGACCAAGTCTTCGGTTGGACAGTCTATATAGTCAAAATTATTTTTAAAGTTATGCCCTATTGAATTCCAATAATTCCAAGTTTTGAAAATTGAATTTCCCGCTGTTATTGTGACAATATTTTATAACATTTTCGACTTACCGCATTTTTATGCACTAATTATGTTTTTATTTTAATATACACTATTAATAAAAGCGATAGATACATAATTCTCACGCGTAGTGTAATAAATCGAAGACCGCTGTATATTTCATGCATTCAAAATAAGATATATATGTGCTATGAGACAGTTAATAGGCATTTGAACGAAATAAACAAAAGCAAATATTCCGTGTGTAGCTTCGCTTTAACATAAAATATGTTTAAATTTCATTATAAACACGAATTTAATCCATTGAGCCAATTGTGTGTTTTGGTTTTTTATTTTATTTACTGAAACTGTTACTTGCTTTGACTCTTTAATATTCATTTCATAAATAGTTTTGCGAATTGCAATTCATTTATGAATGCTCTACCTCTTCGCTGCGCGCGCAGTTAACCACTTTCATTCGTATCGTACGACTCTTCGGTTATCTTATATTTTTTACGTGTTTGTGCAACGGAAAATTCCACTTACGTTTAATACGTCAGATCACGTTTTAATATTTGTTTGATCGTACACTTTTCTAAAATCAGCCTAGCTGGGACATCTATAGTACGCCAGCGGAACTATTTTTTGCCATATATATTATATATTTTTTTATATTTACAATAATTAAACAAACACTTTTTGTAATAATAGTTTTACCAAAACAATTTCACATATACTTAATAGATGTTTTCTTGTTCGTATTTTCAATATTATTATTAAGGAAGTTTTGAAATCAAAAATCTGATCTACAATATTAAAATTCTAAAAACCTGTAATTCGATTTGTGTCGTCATAAAAGCAACGAAAATAAAACATTAAGAAAGAATAACTATTAAAGGTAGGTAACAATTTTGAAAGTGTATGTTTTTTTAACTAGTTTGCTAATATAAATTGCCAGTGGGCATTTATTGTTTGATAAATTATTTTATAGATCTCATTATTTTTTTTTTTATAAACTAAACATTAAATACTCTTTGCAATCAAAGTAAATGGCTTCAGTAAATCTATTTCTTAAAATAATTATATACGAAAACACTTGAAGTTTTTTATAAACTACAAAACGAAAAGTATATTTGTATCCTGACAGTCGTAGCGACAACTAATCCCCTTGTTGTTATGCGCCAAACGTACCGCGCAAGCCTTTCGGTCAGAGATTAAACATTCGCAGAATTTTACTTGTTTCCGCCAAATAATGTAGTATTAAAATTCTAGAATCTGCACCACGCGCAATCGCTGGTAGATTAAAGGAGATATGTGTCTTTCCTTGCGTTTCCAATGGCTTATTTTCCTATGTTCGATAGGGATGTAGTGATAGTAGACACCGAATATGAGATTATCTTTACTTAGAGCTAATTATATAAATATTTTGCGTTTAAATAAAATGATCCACTCTCATAATAATAACTACAATTCCAATTTGACGATTTTTTATTTTTATTATTATATCTGACGCTCGCAAATAATGAAATTTTTGACATCATTAATATTGTCGTTGTTATGTATTAAAGATTCGAAAGTTATCGCTAAACTCTAACCAATTCTCATATTTCCATTAAATTAGGCAAAATAATTTGTGGCAATTTTATGTTATTTAATACACTAACTTCTGATACATGAATAGATTCAGCATTGTTAGCACCTGCGTCAACGGTTTCTTCATACGAATTTACTTTAATTTTAGCATTGGTCAGTAATTTATAAAATTATTCTCAAATTGTTCGCGTTCTGTAACTTGTAATTCACTATCGCTGTGCAATACTTCGAATTCGCGCTGTATTTCGTCAAATTGTTGTAATAAATTTTCAAATCGAGAAAGACGTATTTTCAGTTCTGTTACTACGGGAATTTTGTCTGTTGCGTATTTTATTAGAAAAATCCGTTAAATACTTTTCAAACAATGTTATTTGCGCTTTCATAGCACCACGCTTTTTTATTAATGTTTCCTATCGACATTGTACGTTTTTAAATGTGTATATATCAATTCTGAAAGGAAAAAGGACTTACATGTAACGTTAATGGAAGTCACACTGTTTTTTGTCAAAGATGGCGATGTGCGGTATTCGTTCTACCCGTGTGGCGTGTGGATGTTTTTCGATGTTTTTAATGCTTTCGATCTTCGTACTGATGGTTCTGATGTACCAACGTGCGAATCCGACTCGTTTGGACCAAATGTTGTGTGTTTTATTGAAAGAAAATGATTGAAACTGATGTTTTAATAGCACTCAAAATAAAACGACGTGTTCGTAATGATGTGTATTAGTGGACTGTGTTGACGACTGAGAACATAATACAACGTGCCGTTTGGGCATGCGCATAATACAAACAGTAAAAATATTAACGTAACATTCTAACAGTTTATATTTTAAAATGTTTCCGAATATTAAATATGATAAATATTAAAATACAAATTATTCACAACTACCAATTAATGTTAATTCAAATGCAGCTTGGCTTTGAAAAAGCCCGTTTTAAGTTGAAATTTATTTTATCTATCTTGTCGCATCTAGTAGCGCTCGTGTTTATTTCTACATCGTAACGAAGTGTTTTTCGTGGTTTTTCTAGAAAATTGAATCGTGAAAACACCTTAACGCTTTTAAAATATGTTCCGTACCCCCGTCCGGATTTTTCTAAACTTACCTTTCGCATTAACAAAACGACCCTACGGTCGAAATCGATTTTAATATAATAATAATAATGATATATGTGGCGCATCTATGCTCCTATGTGACGATTATTTGTACCGTCGTTATAATCTTGTAGTGAAAAACACACCACTATAAATCGACTGATTTTGAGAAAAATATCGCGTTTCGACCTTATTTTAGGGTTCGAACCGTAAGAGGAAACATGTAAGAAATCTTTCCGACAAAACCCCACTCCCAGAGCGGCACCTCGGTTTGTACGATCGCACAAAATACCCCAATTGTGACACCGAAATCGCAAATCTGACATTTCTGGGAGCGCGGCCGGCGCAGTGACGTTCGCTCTCACCGCCTACTACGATCTAAATTTCGCGAATTTTCTCGTCTTTTCCTACTTTAAACTATTAATCTCGATACGCCTATGCAGTAGATACCCCCGCTACCCCTTTCGCCCATCTATTATTCCCTTTTAATCCATTTTCCCCTCGGCGCCTATTCCCGCCGACTTTTTCACGCCAAATTTACACGCTATAGATAGGGCGACGCCTATGGTGTGCGACAGAGAGTAGAAAAGGACACACCTGTCGCCTTTTATTATTATTAATGTACTGCATCTACCAGATAAATTGCTAGTTGATTTGCTTAAGAGATTCATCTCGGTAGATAAGCGTCATAACCTCAAATAGAGGTTAGAATATGTTGTGTTGTTTTATTGTTTGTACGTAGAATGTTTTCAAATATTATGAAATAAAGTAAAAATAAGTATCGTAAGTATTAGAATGTAGCTACCACTCCAATTATTGTAAATGCTCCAAATGTATTAGTAGGTGTTGATAATGTTGTACGATGTTTTATTCATGGTATGATCTAATACAATTAGCATTGTTTTAGAGGCCACAAGGAAACGCCATGAGAGCGCCACTACCGAGGATATGAAAAAAGCCATAGGCCGTATGTACCAGCCAAGGCTAGACTTAAAAATGAGTATTTTTCATTTTTATTGGCTTATTCAAATAAAATGATAATAAATACGTTTGTTTTTTATTTAGAACACTTCAATTAAAAAATAGTGATTAATTTGATAAACCTTCAGTATGCCTTAAAAGAGACAGAATTATTGATTGTTAACTTGTATGGTGAGTGTGAAAAAACACGTTCTTGCCTTTTAGACAACTCTATGTATGTTTCAACTTTTCGTTATCGTCGTTATACATTCTAAATAACCAAGAACAATTTTAGCCCATTTTGACAAATTAAATAGATTGCATAAAAAATCTCAATTTTCATATAAATATTTTAGAAAAAATATAGCACTTACATTAATTTTAAAATATGGAATAATATTTTAATTGAATATTTTATCTATATTTAGAAAAAAATATGAAAAATATATTCAAAAACCTCTCACGAAAAATATTTATAAAATATATTTTTAAAAATATCTATGTAATATTTCTGGCTGTTGGGGTATAATCATATTTTTTATTTGATCGAGTAGAGGTATATTTTTTAATATTATTAAAAGCAACAAATAATTTAGTAACTATAACCAAATACCTGTTAACGAAAATATTTAGTAGACAACAACAAAATCGTTTTCTCTGTGTAGGTAATATTTTTACGCAGTTATTTTAAAATCAGATAATTATACATATATGGAATTGAACATAGTTCGGAAGCCCGCTGAAAATGTAACTAATTCAAACTTCAAACAACATACACACCAAATACTGCGCAAATTTTACATTGCTTGTCAACTTTCCACTATATTAATTAATTTTGATGCTGCGTTTTTTAATAACTAGTCTTATAATGGACACGAACATTTCTAAGGAAATTATTTGAATATAGGCCAATCGAAAATCCCAGAAGTCAAATTAAGTTTTTACTTTCGGCTTTATTTGAGCCTTAATTATTGTAAATGTGTTTACGTTAGTGAATAGGCACGGAACACTGGTTTTTCCTTTGATTCTATTAATAACTCTATCAATTCCTCGTTATAAAAATGATGATATGGTAAGGTGAATCTTTCTGTTGAATAATTTTCGAAAATGAAAAAAAAAAATCTCTTTGTACGTGACCACATCCTGTTTGAATAGATTAGGTACTTAGATGTGAATAATTTATGCATATAGTCAATATTTGTAAATACTTATAACAGTTTTCGTCTTATTAGTATCGTGGCAGTGTAATTTCACTTAATCTATTCCAGTCGTTAAAATATATCCAACACGTGTGAGTAAAGAGTGTCATATGTCAATGCATTGGCTCCGTATGACAAATTTTTATTGTTCATCCATATGCCGATGCCCATTATCTGTGTGGATTTCCAGGTCAGAGGTTAATAGGCACTCCAACCAGATATTAAAAATGTATTTATACATATATTTTGGGAATTCTCAAATCCCCAAATGAATTAGCGTTGGATAACTAGGTACGGATTATTAGCTGTGTTTGTCTGACGCGCGAATATATGTATTTAGAAATGATACCCTGGGGCGGCATTTTATTACAGCGATTCCTAAACATAACAAGAACGTCTTGTTGTAATCGTGACAATGCATTAAAATTGATTACTTGCCGAATGTAATACTGTACTTTCCTGTATTTTAAAATGTTATAATTGGTATTCCTAATATATCTACTTATAAAAACATTCGCATATTTAATCTAGACTCATATGTACGTTCGTAGCGTCTATAAAAATATTTGCAAGTCAGTAACCATCTAAAAATATAGGTTTACAGACCTGCACATGATCTTATTGGTGCTGCAGATATATATATGTAGAATTCCACCATTTCCTTCTGAGACTTCTTCAACTGGGATGCTTAAAGCCTGAAGAGGTTTCATTTCAAATTACTGAGTTTTGTGAGTTTTTCGAAAGTGTTTTTTTATGACGATTTGCATACACACCCTCTATGAGATAATTTTTATATATCATACATCAGTCAAAAGTCTTCTATCAGATTTATAGAGGAATATAAATAAATAAAATGGGAACCCCCATTTTGTATTGCAGATTTGGATTCTACGCCATCAAGTATGTAGTTTTTGTTTGAAACTTTTTCTTCGATTCGTAACAGATTGCGCTGTAATCATTGTTGTAAATCAAAAAAAAAAACATGATTGTGAACGCCTAGAAAAAAATAAACCAAAAAGAGAAGCAAGCAAACATGATTTTGTGTGTTTTTTTTATTTTAACATTAAATAACATTTCAAAAAGCCATTCAACAACGAAGAACTTTACTTTATCATACCCATTTCAGAAAATCCGTTCGAAAATGTGCCCTTTCACTTCGATACATTTATTTATTCGCAATTGAAATGATTGCACACAACTGAGAAGTGTTTCCGGAGTAATCCTTGAACAAGCGTTGGTGATTCGCTCAATCATGTTTTCCCTCGTGGTTGGCACTTCTGTATAAACTTCAGACTTTAAGTGGCCCCACAAAAAGAAGTCAGGGGAAGTAAGATCTGGCGATCTTGCAGGCCAAGACACTGGACCACCTCTTTCGATCCATCGACGATTGTAGGCTCAATCTAATACTTCTCGTGCTATCCTTGAATAATGTGCTGAACAACCGTCATGTTGGAACCACATTGTTTGTCGTATGTCCAAGGGAAGGTCTTCAAGTAACACTGGAAGCCGGATCTAGGCATATCTTGTCAAGGGTATGCTGATGATATTGTCATATACGGAAGAGGCAAATTTGAGAATACCCTCTGTGACATAGTTCAAAGAGGATTGAACTTTACGAGAAGATGGTGTCAATCGATGGGACTCAATGTCAACTGCACTAAGACAACCCTAGTAGCATTTACCAGGAAAAGAAATCCAATCTTAGAACCATAAAACTGGATGGGCAAAATATAGACTGGAGAGCGGAAGTTAAATATCTAGGCCTTACCCTAGACAATAAACTTCTATGGAACAAACATGAACTTGAAGTAACCAACAAGGCCAAAAGAGCTGTGACGGTGTGCAAAAACTTTGCAGGGAAAAATTGGGGATGCAACCCAAAAATACTGCTTTGGATGTATACAACGATAGTGAGACCGATCATCACCTATGCATCAGTAGCATGGAGCAAAAGAACTAATCTGGCCACCGCGAGAATTAACCTCTCGAAAGTGCAAAGATTAGCATGTGTATGCATAACGGGGGCTATGAGAACCTGCCCAACAGCAGCTATTGAAGTAGTATTGGATCTTGTAGTAGAGGGCGTGGCGAAAGAACCGCACTAAGAATGGTCAAGGAAGGAATGATTAGGCATAGGCCTCAATCTCCTGACGGTGATCAAACCTGGGATATGCCCCGGGATGATATGTTAAAAAAATTTCTCAAACTCCTGACACCAAAATATGCAGAGGACAACTTACGTTCCAGGACATTGCAGTGCTTTTCAAACATCAGGCTGGAATTCACTGACAAACCCAAAAATTTAACAAATTTATCTTCTAGAATAGATCCGTTGCCAGATCTAATGTAGCGACTACTACTTACATTTGCGGATGCTCAAAAGTGCACTAAATCTGTTTTAGATTCATTCAGTCTGAATCCGTTACTCCTAGACCACTTCTCCATCCCAGATACAACGGTATTTATCTGTACAGATACCCTATCCAAAGTAAAATCTACTACTGCAACCTCACAGTTCATAGATTCCTTCGGTCAGTGAGATATGACATAAATAGATAGTACGTTACACCACGTATCCCGTACATCCACACCTTCCGCAACAATATGTAGTGATCTACAGTGTCAAATGCTTTCGTGAGATCGAAAAAAAAACCATAACTTGCCTTAACTATATTCATTCTGATGCCAAAATATCAAGTTGAACATAGTATTCCTTCTGGGTACAACTGAACGCTGTATTATATCATGGCAGCAACATTATTATATAGTTAATAGCTAAAACTACTATTAAATTATTAATAATAAATTATGACTAATATTATTGTTACAAGCGTGTATATCAATTACCATAAATTAAATGATATTCATCATTATCTGACCACACAATAAATGGAAAATAGATTTCAAAACGAAAAATCCTGACGGGTGTGCATTCCTCGAAATTGCTCGAATTTAAATGAAGAAGCGAACATACCAATATTATATACCTTTTATATATATATATACATGTGAGCCCCAGGTACAACATATATGCAAACGTATTTAGGTATATACCTGAAAACGTCATCATGCAAGCCTCATATAGAGCTCGCGGGTAAAGCCAGTTTTTAACAGTTCCCATCAACGTATTGGGACGAGTGTACACAAAACCAGTTCGCGATAAACGCAGTGACCACGATACGAAATAATACAATAATAAGTTCCCGTCCATCGGACAGACAGTGCTTAAGCATTAAAAAAATCGAATCGTACCAAAAACATGGAGTGCGGTTGTAACTCATCGTACATCGGACCACCCTTAACCTATACGTGCGGCGGTGGCTCGTACGTACTCTTCATGTCGCTGTTAAATTCCTTCATATATAGACGTTGTGATCTATCGGAAATCTGCGAGAGAATAGTGCCCAGAACCGTACCGTATCCCGAGTACGACTTCATAGTTATAGGTGGTGGAAGTGGTGGCGCCACAGCTGCTGGTAGATTAGCAGAAGTGGCGCAATGGAAGATACTCCTATTAGAAGCTGGTGGTGATGAACCTCCAGGTGCGGAAGTTCCATCCATGGTGATAAATTACCACGGAAATCCTGACATGGATTGGAATTACAAGACAGAACCTGAACAGTTCGCTTGTTTGGGCTTCGACGGTGGGAAATGTGAGTGGCCTAGGGGAAAAGTTCTAGGAGGTTGTAGTGTCATCAATGGTATGATGTACATGAGAGGCACGCCGAGGGATTACGATAATTGGGCAATCGCTGGAAACACGGGATGGAGCTACAATGAGGTGTTGCCTTACTTTAAGAAGTCTGAAGATAACTTGGAAATCGGTACGTTTGCAGATCCGGGCTATCATGGGAAAGGAGGGCCGCTTACTGTTACTAGGTTCAATGATCGACCAAAGATTACCGATGATATTTTGAACGCGGCCAAAGAAGCTGGTTATCCGATTACCAACGATATGAACGGGGCTCATTTTACCGGATTTACGATAGCGCAAAGTAATACAAGGTAAAGTAAACTAGCATTATTTTGATTTGTATCGAATAAGCTGACAATGAACACGATCAATTAGTTTTGTAGAGCCAAAAGATAAAACCATGGCAATATGAAAATTTTTATTATCATATCAAATTTTTCCCATTACCATACGTACACCAGCGATACTTTCTAATTGTACGACCTACAGCATAACATAGAGCCTATATGTTTAGCATGGATAGTAGACGGATCTATGCATTCATTGCAGTCTTCGAAATATATAAACACAGATGTGCGGTCTCTGTGTTTAAAATGTAAAGAAGAAGGCAGTAAGTAAACATAGAAAAACATTAAAATTATAAAATAGAGGCAAATAAATACATCAAAGGCGCATACTTATGTTTTGCCGACTTACATCGTTTAGCACAATTCGAAGTTTTTCAGTTGCTTACCTTAAATATAATATTGTATACGAACAGATGTTTTCTTTACACATCCCTACAGCTCTACTAAATATGTTTGTGCTTTTTAATCTAATTGATTCATAATGATTGTTTCATATCTATTTTTAAAACGCCGCAGCTTCGTTTTTCGATATTAACATAATGAAAATTAATATAGATACGGTAACCGGCATAAATATTGCAACATATGGGATTTTTTTTATTATTATTAAAATATTAATAATTTTTTTTTGGGATAGGTTGTGCATGTTTGGGAACCCTAAAATTTATTTTGACATATGTCAGGTGACCACTAGTATGGCGGTAAATTTAAAAAATATGTTACGAATTTCCAAAAAGTGAGATTAAATGACATGATGTCCAAAAAAGTTATTTCAAAAAGTTGCTTGGAATTCAATGCTGAGGAAGTTGCTTGGAATTTAATTCTGAGGCTGTGTGCAAATTTGTGTGAAGATATTTGTAAAAAAAAAATGAAAATCACAATTTTTCCAAATATTGTTTAATTGAATTACATATTTCTATTTTTCTCGTTATTAGCAGCTCAACAGCAGTAATATTTCTAAATCTGGTTGATACTCAAACAATTTTATCAATTTTATCAATACGTAATTCAATTAATCAAGATTTGGAAAATTGTAATTTTTCAATTTTTAAAGTATCTTTACAAAACCGTAAAAAGTTTTTTCCGCGCTGTTGAGCCGTGGTCTTGTAGAATTACTTTCGTACGTTTCGTTCACATTTGCAGTGAACATCTTTAACGGCGAGGTCGAAGTTTCCTTCATGATGGCTCGTCGTTTAGTGACGTTTAGTTATCTTTACAAAATTTTTTTCACTTTTCAAATAACTTTTTTCATCATGTGATCTAACCTCACTTTTTGGAGATTCGCAGCATACTTTTCATATTTACCGTCATACTAGTGGTCACGTGACGTGTGTCAAAATAGATTTTGGAGTTTCTAGACATGCACAACCTATCTCCCAAAAAAGTTTTAGTATGTTTTAATAATAAAAAAATCCTATATGTTGCAATATTTATGCAAGTCACTGTATATAAAGTAATCGTTAATTATTAATTTAAACCTGCATTTTATATTTATACCTATCACTGCTGTTCGATTTACGACTAATTCAAATTTTGTATTTCTTTTGCAAAAATATTGTGAGACTTTTGAGGTAAAATCTTTGGAACTAGGGAATTTATAATCGAAATATTATTTTATCTTGTTACTATAATATTAATAAAAACACACTATTACTATAACCAATAAAAAATATTTCTGACGAGCGTACAACTTCGTTCTAATATCTGATATAAAAATCGTGGTTTTGAATGCATCCTCGCCGTATCTCTTTCATTATTTAATGTCAAAGGAGGAAGCCGGAGCGAATTAAGAAATTGATATGAAATCGTCAGACATCAATTAGATTAAAAAATATAAGCATAACGGAGGTATGCTTTACTGATTTCAGTATAACTGGATACCTTAAAATATTTTCATGCGATCCATTTTGATACGTTTCATTATTATTTGCATACGTGTAAATGAATAAAGTAGTAAACCCAGTGATATTGCTATTTATTGTATAATTAACATGCCTTTGGTCTAGTTCCTAGTCGTAGTTCAACTGTAAAATGAAAATAACTTTTAAAACCATTTAATAAGACTACAATTATTCCAAATACTTCAAACATCAAATAAATTTATTCCTACGCAAAGATAACAAATATATAATAGATGCATTCAACTTCGCACATTAATAAATCCAGCCTAAGCTTTTTTAAAATAACAGACAGCACATCTGTGTTTACGCATTTCGAAGCGGCCGGTTAATGCATAGATCTGTCTACTATCCACGCTGCTCTATTTTACCTGTAGGTCGTACAATTAGAAAGTGTCGCTAGTGTACTTAGGTTGTCAACTGTATAAATAAATACAGGTATCCCACCGAACTGGATCATAAGATTTTTTTGAACTTCTAGCAGGAATTTGATTTTGAAACTTGCAGTATAGTCATGGCCCACTGTGGTCTATTTAAGGAAAATATTTTCAACTTTATAGCACTTTCTGTATAAAGGGTGTTGATATCAACTTTCTTATTATAAATGGAATGGTACAATTTTTATCTCGATACAATGAATGTATCGAGTCATTTGCAATTAGTTTACATGAAAATTCCCTATCCCTGAACTCAACCGTTTTTGAGATATTTGCAATTTTGTTGATTTTTTGACGTTTGCACTGTTTCAAGTGAAATTAAATAGCTGATGAGGTATCAGATATTTAGTGGTTCTACTAATGTCGATGTAAGTACAAAGACGTAGGGAGAAGGTATTATGGCAATAATGACCAAATCACATACAGGGTGTTCGAAAACGCATGTCCAATGTGGATACCTTTACACCAACAAAACTTTTTTATTTTAAATGGAACATTGTATTTTTTACTACAGCATTGAATACAGCGTAAAATTCCACATCGATTGACATTAGGGTTTGGTATACCTATTTTTGATAGTTTTTGAGATATTAGCATTTATTGACTGAAATATGACTAATTTCCAAGTTTCGAGTAAATAAAATATTTTTTTCCTAAAAACACTCTGTATAATATTTTTTATAATGATGCGTTATCTTTTTTTGCATCTTTGTTTGGTTTCCATAGCGAAAGTCCTATAAATTTGAAAATATTTTCGTTAAATAGATCACAGTAGGCCATGTCTACACTGCAAGTTTCAAAATCAAATTTCTACTAGAAGTTCAAAAAAAACTAAAGTCCCAGTTCGGTGGGACACCCTGTATATTTATACAGTTTACGACGCCAGACCTTTTCACGTCATCATGGATTGAAGTTGTAATAGCATCCTTTTTGCAGCGGCAGTAAGTTTCTTGCTCTTTTTCGAATGCGAAAAACTCTAAGTACTATTTTTCAGAAAATACGTGGTGTTTTCTGGAAAAAAAAATTAAGCACCGAGCAAATAATTTTTAAAAATTTAAAAGAAACTGCGTTGCAAAAAAATTGCAACACCTTGAAAAAACTGAGTCACAAAGCTGAAATTTTGACAAATTTCAAATAATAAATCATAACTGTTAGTTTTCAGTAGTAAATCATAACAATTGAAAAACAAATACCAAAAAATCAGTAAAAAATTATCAATAAAATGTCACATCTCTACGATTGTTTACACACTGTCGAACTCTAGTGTTGTTATTCAGTTCAGTGTATCTGCTGATGATGATAGCTTTGCTATTGGAACGTACGTTCAGTTTAGTGCAGTTTATGGTGAGGGGTCTAGGAGAAGTTTGCACCATCAAAATATGCTTTTAAGATCAGATGATTTTATAAAATAATCCAAAAAATTTAGACCAGCTTAGAACAATGTGGTGTTCCTCATCACCCATACGTTTCGTATCTTCTCTAATTTTTTTTATGTTAATATTACATTATTTCTTAACAATACTTGCCCTGGCTGATAGGAGAGGCAATTAAACGTCCTATCCATAATGGTCACCAGGATCTATTGTTGACAGATTGACAGTTAACAGATAAATTTGGAATCGAGGAACAATAATTGAATTGCTAGCCTCATTATCTGATCTAAGTCTACCAGGTTGCTTAGTGAATGGTTATTCGAAAATGATGCTTTGTTCTTAGAGGCAAACTAAAATGGAAAGTAACAACTTGGGGGTTAAATGAACAATTCTGATTGAATGAAAATTATGAAAATTATAATATTTTGTAATTGTACGCTTTTGAAATGAGAAACATGGTAAATAATCAAAGCCTTGAGGCCTTAATAAATGCATTGGGTCCATATGAACAACAGTTTTTCTCCATATAGTAGCAAATACGGTAAATAACTGATTATGCATGACGAAATTTAAACGAATTGGTTTATTGAAAAATGTGGACTGTTTAAATTGACTATAGAATAAGAGCTAACCTTTAAAACAGACCAAAGTGGTCGAAAGGTCAGGGAAGGCGAAAAATAAAAATGATTTACTGAAATTAAAGATAATTTAGGGTCACTAATACTCACGATTTTTATTTATGCTGCTAAAAAAATTCGGCCAAAAACATCATAGCAAGATAATTCGGTAAATATATGTATTGTAGAAATCGCCCTGAAGATGGTACTTCTTCCATTTCACACTAGTAAATAAACCTATATTGACCATAAAGCAAATAAAATATTATTGAGAAATAATATTTTATTTGCTTATATTGTATTATTGTGCATTGTTTACTTTACAAAATGTTCTCTAACTTAATTCTTGACAAAACATTTTTGTTTGTTTTGAAATAGCCATATTGTCCAAAAATTCACCTCGAAGACTTGGTAGGTAGGTAATACTCAAGATTGGCTAATTAATTAATCATTTTAATCTGTGTAAAGATAAAAAAAAAAATCAAACAAAATAGTGTGCGCAATTTAAATGAATTTCTAGCCGCCTCTTAGGAAAACAAAACTATTTTTAAGAGTGTGTAATACACCTACAGGATTTAAAATCTTAGGTACATTTTCAGGTACCTATAATGGTTTATTTTGATAAATAAGTTCATTAAAAAGTTGAAACAAAATTATTTATTTCTTTGTTAAAAGTTTCAATTTTTTGCGAACTAGATTGTTCTTTATAATCGCAGTTGGAAAAGACCATAGAATTTCTGTCAGAAAATAATATCAACAAAATTATTTTTATAACCTGATATAGGTAAACGTTTCATTTTCGAATTCATGTTCACAATTCCTTATTGAAATCGCAGGTTTGTAAAAATTCATTCAAACTTTCATACAGCACAGATTTTACTCTGTACCTGCTACCTTTAATTAATGTTAATTTTTTTATTTGTTGCTAAAATATTTATTTTTATTTATATTTTTATTACTAACTTTAATGTTAGGTCCTTACCAAAAGTACAATCGGTAAGTCTTCTTGTTTGTTACACATCAATAGACGTTTCATACGTTTCAAAATATGTATGGCGAGGGTGCTGTTACACTGTGACCTAAAAGATCTATTGTGTCCCCTATTCTTGCTGTTTTACAACTGGCCTACCAATCCAATTCCTTTCAGAAAGTGTAGGATATCAGAAGGCCCCAAGTTAGGTAAGTCTCCCTCTTCGATTTCACATGCTCCCAGGCGCAACGCCCTTGAGTTGCACAGTGCTACGCAGTTTGAGAGGAGGTGGATGGATGTTTCAACCTATTTCAGGTAGAATCTATATACAGATTCCTCTGCGAATCCAAACTCACTCAGGTGTCTTTTTAGTTTACAATGGCCTGAGAGTATTCCTGTTAATATGCGAGCATTATTCTTACTCTGGTTGATGGCATTCTGTAAGCCTCTTCTGGTTATAAGTTCCCAGAAGAATTTTACTTTGCCTGGAGATTTTCCCAGTAACTGGATTTTCTCTGCTCCATTTCCATTTTTAGTTTCTTCAGTATTGTACTGCTACTTAACCCGCAAAAGGGTTCAGGCCCTACAAAAGGTATTCCAGCAAAACAAGTAGATTAGATTTTGAACAAAAAATCCAATAAAAAAAATTTGCCAATCTATTGCACAATTCTAATACAACCATAAACTTTAAACCAAATATTCCCGATCTATTCAAAATTATTAATGAATAATTATGAATGAATTTTATAAAATACGCAATAAAAACACATATTTAATTTACAGCGCATCACAAATTCCATAGCGTTGTCTGACCTCCTTCTAAATAGTCTCTTGGTGCAGATTTTATATACCTACCGTTCCAATAACCTCATTGACTTTATTTAATATACCTAGAAACGAATGATCTTGACAATTCCAAGGTCAAGAACAGCTGTATTAATCAAGATTTCTTCAGGCAATCTGCACTATTAATACCATTAGCGTCTGCATCGACAAAAAATCTCGCTCCACGTTCGATATTCAAAAACAGAATCTCATCAATAAAAGGTAGGCCGAGGAGCAATGACCTTGAAATATTTGTGCACTCATACGAATACATTATCAAGATGCACTGGGATGAACTTGTGTGTACGTCACCTATTGTTGCTATATTAGCCCGCTGTAAAGATTTATTAAAACATGTTTTTATTTCTCATCTTTTCTTTTCCCTTTAAAAGCAACTTTTGTAGGTGGAATCGTTATATAATTTCCTCGGAAATTTTCAAGCGATACTTTCACGTGTTTTAGGAAGTTCTTTTTTTTTTAGGTATTCACAGTCGTTCGTGTTTTTTTGATTAATGTTTAACAGTCGCCTCTACTTTCATACCAGAGATAAGTCGGCAATACAACCTGTTTTTTAACAAAATAAGCGGCATACTTTTTAAATGTTGCCTTATTTGACGTGTATAACAGTAAAGCCTGCTGTTTATTATGTATGTATGTATATATTATTACAGTTTTTTTTGCCGATTCAAAATGCCGATAGGAGATATAATGTTATGTAATGTTAATTTTTCAATTAACAATCTTAAAACGCAAAATCGCTTTTAAATTTAACATAGACAAATAAAGAATGCTTTTTGATTTAATGTACATATTGGATAAAAAAAATAACGTTTTTTAAGCCTGCTTGGGAATCTTCATGGGCGATATTCTTTTATGGCTATTTTCAGTTCCGTCTTTTTGACATTTTGACGCTTTTTTTTCCAATATTAAAAAGAAAAAATGTGAATAATTTTGCAATTCGTAATTCCCCGTTGTGCTTCTGAGGTAGAATTCTCCGTGTTTGCTGTGAATTGATTGGCGTTGAGCCTTCAATTCATTTAGTATATACAGGATGTCCCACCGAACTAGGTCATTAGATTTTTTTGAACTTTTAGCAGGAATTTGATTTTGAAACTTGCAGTGTAGTCATGGCCCACTGTGATCTATTTAAGGAAAATATTTTCAACTGTGTAGCACTTTCGGTATACAGGGTGTTGATATCAACTTTCTTATTTTAAATGGAATGGTACAATTTTTATCAGTACAATGAATGTATCGAGTCATTTGCAATTAGTTTATATGAGGGTTCCCTATCCCTAAACTCAACCGTTTTTGAGATATTTGCAATTTTGCCGATTTTTTGACGTTTGCACTGTTTCAAGTAAAATTAAATAGCTGACAAGGTATCAGATATTTAGTGGTTCTACTAATGTCGATATACGTACAAAGACGTAGGTAGAAAGTGTTATAGCAATAATGACCGAATCTCATACGGGGTGTTCGAAAATGCATCTCCAATGTGGATACCTTTAAACCAACAAAGCTTTTTTATTTCAAATAGAACATGGTATTTTTTACTACAGCATTGATTTCAGCGTAAAATTCTACATCGATTGATATTAGGGTTTGGTATACCTATTGTTGATAGTTTTTGAAGTATTAGCATTTCTTGCAAAAAATTGCCAAAAATATGCTTAAATTCCAAGTTTCAACCAAATAAGTTTTTTCCTACAAAATACTCTGTACATTATTTGCCTAACCTATCTAAATATTTATGTTTCAGATATCTAATGTTCACTAGTTTCTTACTAAAATTCAAATAAATTTATGAAAATGAAGATATTATTTTTTTTTAATGGTAGCAATTCCAAGGGATATGATTTTTTAGACTTTGTTAATATAAATAATTGCCAGTGGGCATTTATGTCTGATAAATCATTATTTTTCTTTGTTTTTTAAATGAAGTAGGATGATAATTTCTCATTGTAGGTACGTACTTAATATCTATGTACTTTGTATTATAATACACGTCACATTATTCTCAATGATTTCCAAAACTAACGCAAGGAGTTGCTTTTTTTTAACAAATGTACAATTTGTATGGTCAAATACAATATAAATATAAATACGGACAAAGAATAGTTCCGCTGGCGTACTATAGATGTCCCAGCTAGGCCGATTTTAGAAAAGTGTACGACCAAACAAATATTAAACGTGATCTGACGTGATTAAACGTAAGTGGAATTTTCCGTTGCACAAACGCGTACAAATATAAGATAACCAAAGAGTAGGTGCGAGACGAATAAAAATGGTTTAACTGCGCGCGCAGCGAAGAGGTAGAGCATTCATAAATGAATTGTCATTTCGCAAAATTATTATGAAATGAATATTAAAGGAGTCAAAACAAGCAATAGTTTAGTAAATAAAACAAAAACCAAACCACACATATTGGCTCAATGAATTAATATTCGTTTTATAATGAAATTAAAACAATTTTTTGTGTTAAAGCGAAGCTACACACGGAATATTTGCTTTTATTTATTTCGTCAAATGCCTATTAACTTTTTCATAGTATATATTATTTCTTATTTACCACTGTTGATTTATTTGCGATGATAAAATATTTTTGCATTTAGTGGACTAGTGGACATTTAAAATAATCTTTGTTTCTTGATATATAAATTTATGTTTTCTTTTTTTTACTAATTCTTGTCAATATATCTGCAGTTAACAGTGAAAGAATATTATCTTGCTAAAAACTGAAATAAAAATATCAGAAAACATTAAAAAAGTGTATAATAAAATCTATAAATTTTTCTTTTTTTTTAAATTCACTCTGGTTAAAAACATAAGCTTATATTTGTTTGAAAAATTATTGTTTACTACTTTCATAGGATAGTCGATCGCGTATCGAACAACAATTTTTTTTTACCATTTTGCTTAAAATGTAACTTAAAACATTACAATACAAGTTTCAATCGCAGCCCAGTAAACAAAATTCAAATCTTCCGCAATTATATTCACTAACTTCAACCAAACTTCAACTTAAAGGTATTCAAATAACTATTAATGTAATACAACATCGAAGGTAACGTCATACTTTAATGTTGAAGTTACTGAAAATAACTGCGCGAAATTTGAATTTGGTTTACTGGGAGGGGGTTTTACAAAAAAAAAATATGCAACATTATTATTATCTGGTTGCACTTTTAAGGTATTTTCCTAAATTTTGTTTTTATCAAAGTGTACAAGTACAAGTACGCTAGCATCAGACATAAGCTGTTGTCGCTCTTGAACTTTTTCTGTTTCGTTGTTTGTTGAATCAATATAGAAAATATAATTGTTGGACATTATATTATTGTACATATCTTATAATGGTTAGAACTGTCAAACTATATTTGTAACAAAAAAATGATAAAAAATAGAAAAAGAAGAGAATTAGCAGAATTCAAATTTCCCGCATTTATTTCTAGGAAAGATTTTCATTTTTTTTTTTCGTTCGCTGCTTTTAGGAAATCCAGATTGCTTTTGGAAATGAGACATAATACTAGAAAATTTATAGGTATGCAACCAAGTGCAAATGCAGACTTTTTATAATAAATCATAAAATTGGAATTTTTATAAATCATCAATAAAAATCATCGATTATAGTGTATCTCTGTTTAGTACGTTAATTAAATAGCGATAAAGTATAATAGATGGATTCATAAAGAACAACTCTCCAAACATACATTCATTCTGTAAAATAACGTGGATAAATATAAACCGCAGAACTAACACCTAGCATCCGATCCTCAGACCATCCACTTATTTATATGCCAAGGGGTAGAATTCATATTTGCCGCGATTATTTATAGTTACTGGTCAAGATTGTATTGTAGTACAAAATAGATGGTAATTCAGACTTGAATGTTTTAAGTTACTAAAAATTATGGTGGGATATTGTGGAATTTGAATTTTGCCAATAGGAATAGATTTCTGTATTACCCACAGCTATAATACTCAAGTGTTTCCATATCAAGTACATAGTTCGCTTGGTCCACTGCTTATTTTCGTACGTCTCTTGCCCCGCCGCTTTTTAACTGCCTCCGCGAAGAAGCTACAGTGGCGCCGCTCTATAGTACGCCAGTGGAACTATATGTCTTTGACCATATGTATACTATTATATTTGGTAGGTTAATAATAATAATAATATTTATTTACGTCCAACAGGTCTTACAACCCAACTAAGGGACACATAAGAAATGTAAAAGATAGAATATAGAATATAATATAAATATGCAGTACATATATTTTATCTAGCGTTATGCACATTAACAAAACAAAGATAAATTATGTATATAATATAAATAATATTAAGAAAATATAACAAATAGTATAATGAACAAGTAATATCTGCATATAGATTTTAAGGTACTGAAACCCGACGCTTCCAGCATTTCCCAACCTCATCATAACTGTTAAATATAGCTTTTAGGAAAACTAATAAATTGTTTACAATTTGCTTGAAATTGCTATGGTGTACGAATTTAGGCTGTCCATGTGCTGGGTTGGGTTTAATTTTTTACAGTTTTTTCGCTTACACAACAAAATTATTTAATATAAATACGAGCAAGTGGTGCACCTATAAATTTCTAATCGTTTGAGCTTTTATTTTTTTATTAATTAACTTTTCTGAACGACAAAAGCTATTCCCAAATGAAATCACCTTCCCCCACCACAAATAACCTAGCCTTAAAAAGAAGACTATAAAGAAAACTGATCCGCGCACTTGGCGGGCAACAGTGTCTTCAAAATAATGGACGACATACGTTCAGCATCACGTTTAGTTCCGGAAAAAAAAATTATCTATACTTATTACCAATTTAATGAGCGAAGTTAGCTACATACAAATTTCATACATTAAATGAGTTTTCTTGACATTAAGCGACATTGACGTGCGTGTTGTAATATGTTTATTGTTTATATTTACATCTAATATCACCAACAATAGTATTTCTGAATACTGTAAGAAAATAAGGGAATTTATCTGAGGTAATAGCTCAACAAACAGGTTAAAAATCAATATTAACATTAAGTGAAATAGTTTATTACATTTTATAATTTTATAGGCTTATCATACACTTCAGCGCAATGAGCTGTCAAAAAAAAGTTACATTTCATCCCTATAAAGTTTCTACGGTACAGAATCATTACCATTAGATCACGATAGGCGATTGGAATATTGTCATTGGTTTAATAACAATTTAAGGGACGATGACTTGCTAAACAAATCATTTTTCTCGGATAAAGCCTGGTTTTATCTAACAGACTATATCAATTTACAAAACTATTGTATCTGGTCTGCAGAAAATCCACACGAATTTCGAGAAACGCAATTGCATCCCGTAAAAGTTGGAGTTTGGCTAGCTATGTCCAGGCAACGAATAATAGGGCCAATTTTCTTCGAGGAAACTGTAACAGCCCAACGTTACCAACAGATCTTGGAATTGTTTATTGTAGAGTTACAAGGAAATGAGCTTGAAGCAGGTTATTTTCAGCACGATAATGCTCCAGCACATACTGTTCGACAAACCTGCCGATATCTTCAACAGTTTTTTTGCTGACAGGTTCGTTAGAGCACAAAGAAGGCCACCAAGATCGCCTGATCTAACCCCATTAGATTACTTCATGTTCGGCTATCTAAAAAATAGCATCTATAGAAACCGCATGCATACCATAAAAGAACTGAGAGATGCAGTTTTGTCACTTAATAATTATATTAATTGTATGTTATAATTTAAAGTAATAAATAAATGTAGTTAAACACCAGTTAGTACTGAATTGTAAAATCATAATTTAGTAAAGTTAAATTAATTACATTTCATTTTTACAAGCAGAAACACCAATCCATAGTCGTTTATATAATGCGAGTTCAAATATAGGTTACGTTTTCCTTATTTATGACAGATCCGTTTACTTTCTTATGTTCCAACACTGACTTAGTTCAAACCTTCATTACAAACACGCGGTATATACCTAGACCCTGTTACTAGCTATAGTGTGTATTTTGTGTGTGCTTTTTATTTAATTGTTACCAACCATTAAGCCTAAAAGTATTTTAAATAAAGCATGGTAAATGAACCATTTCACCTTCGCGCAGGTTCAACTAATACAAAAGTATCCCAGGTACCTAACTTTGCCGCGTCTAAATGCTTTTAACGTTCTGTGATTGAACTGCTTTCCATTTAATTTTGAGCCAACTTTTAAGTAAAATCCTTTCCGTGTGTTTTCATAAATCGATCTGACAGTGATTATACATTAATTGGACAACATCTAGTCCGGGTTCTATTTTCGGGCAAAAGTTGGAGGAGTTAAAAGCGATTGCATGTCAATTCGGACCTTAACCAGTTTTTGCATGAAAAATTCATAGCTCTACATTTCCATATTGGCCATAGAGTAATTCTAATTCTATATATCGTTTCCGTACACTAACTTATATAGGGCACTTATAAATAAATCAAATTGAAAATCCATAACTAGGTTTTAATCTACCAAACCGCATTATCTTGATTGTGCTACGCTTCGCTGCTAATTGTCGTGGGTACATTATTAAAATTAACGACTTTATTCGAAACCAGAAAAATCCATAACATCAGGTGACTATAATATAAAAGTTTCTTATAACATCCTGAAATGTTTATAATACAGGGTATTCCACGTAACTGGTTCATTAAAAGTTTATTATCTATTATTTACCTATATTTGAGATTTTGGCACCAGTATCTGTTCGATTGGAACTATAAATGTAAAATACCTTAACCAAAATATCACTTCCGGTTGACCGGAAATGGATGTCAACTTTCTTATTTTAAACAGAATGATATAATTTTTTATTCATTTTTGGATTCTACAACTATAAATACGTCAGTTTTCATTAGCTATTCCTATAGCTACTTGTTGCCGTTTTTCAGTTATTTAAGTTTTTCTTTTTTTTTAGTCTTAATCATTGCATCATTGAGAAATTAATATCTCGGTTAATACTGCAAGTAGAGACCCCAAATTTGCTATGTTATGAATGTAGATATAACTCTAAGAAACGGTAAGCACACTTCACATTCTAACATACAGGGTGTTCAAAACTGAGGAACAAAGTGAAATATTTTCAAATGCAGAAAACTCATTTTTTTTTAAATAGAACACCCTGTATTTTAATTCGGAATTATGAACTAAATATCATCCCCTATCACTTTATATCAGCATTCCCTATATCTATCTTTAATAGATTTTGAGATATGAACGACTTTTTGTAAACAGACTAAGTAGCCCTATCTTTGCATGTTTGTAGCTGGCTCTGAATGGGATTAATGTCAAATTCATTGACTAACCAAAAGTGTTTATGTATATCATTGTAATTACACTTTCGTACAACCCAATATTAATAGAAATGACTATTCGAACAGACATTCTTGTATGGTTATTCAAAAATAATACATGAATTTGACGTAAATCCATTTCAGAGCCAGCTACAAACATTTAAAGATGGGGCTACTTATTCTGTTTAACAAAAAGTCGCTCATATCTCAAAATCTATTAAAGATAGGTATAGAGAATGCTCATATAAAGTGATAGGGGATGATATTTACTTCCTAATTCCGATTTAAAATACAGGCTGTTCTATTTAAAAAAATTTAGTTTTCTGCATTTGAAAATATGTCACTTTGTTCCTCAATTTTGAACACCCGGCATGTTAGAATGTGAAGTGTGCTTACCATTTCTTAGAGTTATATCTACATTCATAACATAGCAAATTTGGAGTCTCTACTTGCAGTATTAACCGAGATATTAATTTCTCAATGATGCAATCATTATGACTAAAAAAAAGGAAAACTTAAATAACTCAAAAACGGCAACATGTAGTTATAGGGATAGCTAATGAAAACTGACGTATTTATAGTTGTAGAATCCAAAAATGAATAAAAAATTATATCATTCTATTTAAAATAACAAAGTTGACATCCATTTCCGGTCAACCGGAAGTGATATTTTAGTTAAGGTATTTTGCATTTATAGTTCCAATCGAACAGATACTGGTGTCAAAATCTAAAATATAAGTAAATAATAGAACATCATAAACTTTTAATGAACCTGTTACGTGGAATACCCTGTATAATATAAACAAATTGATATTATCATACGTGTTTCTAAATACAACTAACAATGAATGTTCTCAAGGCTATTTTTACACTCTAAGGTTGCGTACAAAACACACGTTTTGCACATTACCCATATTTATTTACTTATTAAAATAGGTATGTTAGTTAGGAGGTAGTCGATTGTATTTTGTTTAATAGAGCGAATCCAAAATGAATATTATATTGGCTTTAGAGGTATACACGTCTTAAATTCCGAAGCAGCGGAAAACATTAGATATGTCAAAATATGATATGTATTTGAATTTACACAAATCGGTTGAATTTCTCTGTCATTCAATTTGTACCAATAATTTTTCATATTTTTCACAATTCTAAACTGTTGTTGTTCCACGGATTTTTTTTCTTTTGAAGACACTTGAAAAGATTTATAATGGCAAAGTTTTAATACAAATAAATAAATTTGAATGCATGTTATGTATTAATTGTAGCCACGGCGTTGATATCCACACTCAAGAATCAAGGCAAAAATATTGTTGCGTACATTTTGAAATTCGTAAAACAAGAAAGACAACAAACTGTGCATTCCCTTGAAATCTTTCTAGCACTGCTATTTCCATTCTATTTCTCATAAGAAAACATGAAATGTAAAACCGAAGATACAGGTTGCCGGTGTTTTATAAGTGCAATTACTCTCACTTTCATAGGCGAAGCTTAGATTAAGTAAAAATATGGGATTCGCTGCATAGCTAAAATTTTTCTTGGTTGAGTGTCTTATTTCCGTAAGTGATATTTCAAAAATGGGGAATGTAGTGCCACTTTTTTTTAAAACCTTAGTAATAAATTATTTGCTTTGCCACATTTTTAGAGATTCCAACATGGTATGCTAAGCAGTAAACAAATAAACGTATTAATCATAGCCAATCGGATATACTAAGGTGTTTGTGTTGATTATCTCTGAATTGAAGTAAGATATACGTTAAAAAAATATTTTTTCTGTCCTATCTATCTATATAGGTGTCTATACCATAGTCGTGTTCCTTTCACCGGTTTGATGCCTACAAGCGGTTGCCAGCTGCTGCCAGCGTGAAGCCCAAGGCGTCAAGATTTTCGACACCCCTATATAAGTTTCGCAAATTATCTTCTGTTGTGTTACAGCATAAAGTTTTCTGCATCTTAAAACCACATTAGAATTTATAATCTTTATACTGTGTGATCGTAAACCAAGGTTGCACTAGGAAAATTTTAATTGGTGAAAACTTGCTGTAAACTTCTCTTAGACTCCTCACCACAAACTGCACTAAACTGGACGTTTCGATTGCTTTGCTATCGAAACGTACGCAGTTTGTGATGAGGGGTCTAGGAGAATTTTACAGCATTACCAGTACCACAGTTTGGACTATTTTGGTTATGGTGAAAACTTGTTTATTTTAAGTGAAACACCTGTATATTTTACGGAATCTAACAATTATTTAATAAATGAATATAATATAAAAAAAAAACTCACCCTGTATATGAAAAACAGGTAACTCGTGGTCATTCCTTTTGACTAGAATTTTTAAAATGGTATTCAGATACTTTGAAAGGTATTTATATCATAATCGTATTCCTTTCACGGATTTGATGCCTACAAGCGGTTGTCAGCTGCTGCCAGCGTGAAGCCCAAGGCGTCAAGATTTTTGACACCCCTATATAAGTTGCGGAAATTAGCTTCTGTTGTGTTACAGCATAAAGTTTTCTGCATCTTAAAACCACATTAGAATTTATAATCTTCATACTGTGTGATCGTAAACCAAGGTTGCACTAGGAAAACTTTAATTGGTGAAAATTTGTTTATTTTAAGTGAAGCACCTGTATATTTTACGGAATCTAACAATTATTTAATAAATGAATATAATATAAAAAAACTCACCCTGTATATGAAAAACAGGTAGCTCTTGGTCATTCGTTTTGAATAGAATTTTTAAAATGATATTCAGATACTTTGAAAGGTACCTATATCATAATCGTATTCCTTTCACGGATTTGATGCCTACAAGCGGTTATCAGCTGCTGCCAGTGTGAAGCCCATGGCGTCAAGATTTTCGACAGCTCTATATAAGTTTGGGCAGTTAGCTTCTGTTATGTTACAGCATAAAGTTCTCTGTACCTTAAAACCACATTAGAATTTATAATTTTTATACTGTGTGATCGTAAACTAAGGTTACACTAGGAAAACTTTAATAACTTTAATTACTGAAAAAATTATTTTAAGTGAAACACCCTTTATTTTTTACGGAATCTAACAGTTTTTTAATAAATCAACTATACCGAAAAAAGAACTCACCCTATATATGCAAAACAGATAACTTGTGGTCATTCCTTTTAAATAGAATCTTTAAAATGGTATTCAGATACTTTAAATGAGTAAGTATCTACATCATAGTCGTGTTCCTTTTACGGGTTTGTCGCCTACGAGCGGTTGCCAGTTGCTGCCAGTGTGAAGCCCGAGGCGTCAAGATTTTTTCAATACACCTACTTTAGACGCCTCGGCGTTCGTACATTAAACAAGGATTGAAATTCAATTCAATTCAATTTAGTTCAATATTTAAAATCCATCTTGTACTAAAACCAGTTTTCTACTTCATTTACAGGAATGGTTCACGCTTGAGTAGCGCACGGGCATTCGTTCGTCCACATCGGAACAACCCCAATTTCCACGTCATGCTCAATTCGACAGTCACCAAGATCAATATCGAAAATCATAATGGCAAGAAGTCTGCCGTTGGGGTGGAATTTATATACAGGAATAAGAAATATAAGGTACGAGCTAAGAAAGAAGTGATATTGGCTGGCGGGCAGTAAATTCGCCACAACTTTTACTGCTATCAGGAGTAGGTCCAAAGGAAGACCTAGATCGAGTTGGCATACAACAGGTGCACCAACTACCAGGAGTTGGAAAGAATTTGCATAATCACGTCGCATTTTATCTGACGTACGAATTGAATCGTCTGAAAGATATTAACGATTTAGATTGGGCTACTGCTTTAGAGTACATTTTGAACAGGAAAGGACCTATGTCTTCAACTGGCCTTTCTCAAATTACCGCTAGACTTAATTCGAAATACGCTGAAGCGTCCGGGTTGAATCCCGATCTGCAGATATTCTTTTCTGGGTTCCTTGCGCGTTGCGCAGAATCCGGAGAGGTGAACGCCACAGCTGATCCAAAAGAGCCGAACGCTCCAAAGCGAATAGTCGCATCTCCAGTCGCTCTTCACCCAAAGAGTCGAGGATACTTAACCTTAAAATCCAGTAATCCATTGGAATATCCTCTGCTTTACCCCAATTATTTATCTGCTCCGGAAGATGCTAACGTGTTAGTGGATGGCATAAGGGTAATTCAGAAATTGGCCAACACCAAAGTCCTCAGGAATAAATATGCGATTGCATTAGAGAAGGAAGATTATGGCGATTGTGAGAAACTGCACAAGTTCGATTCGGATGCCTATTGGATTTGCGCCGTTAGATATTACACAGGCCCTGAAAACCATCAAGCAGGGAGTTGTAAAATGGGACCTGTCCACGATCATTTAGCGGTGGTGAATCCTGAATTGCAAGTGTACGGAATAAGTAATTTACGCATCATGGATGCGTCGATAATGCCCACTGTGGTGTCTGGAAATACGCATGCCACGGTTGTGATGATAGCTGAGAAGGGAATCGATGCAGTGAAGAAAAAGTGGTTAGGCGCTGTGGATTTAGGGGACAAGTTTGGGGCGACAGGGCATTATACACCCCCACAAGCTGGAGCTTCCTATCCTTATCCCGGTTACCAAGACAAGAATCAGGGTTATTCACACTACGGCAGTCAACACTTTGCAAAGAAGCCACGATTTTACTTTGCAGATCCGCAATATTATTATTATTAATGTTAAAGTAATGTTTAATAAATTTAAGGAGAAAAAATTGTATTTATTTTCTTTACTACAAGGTTAGTTAGCTATATTAGCAGCTAAGGAGATGTTTCCATCACATTTTCCGTAACCGGATAACCTAGTGAAATCGGCCTTTGCAGATTAGATTTGGCTAATATTTTTCTTCTAAAGCAGTTTTATATACAGACGATCCAAGATAAGGGCCCCATGCACATAGAGAATTCGTGAACGGTAAAAGATGTATGTAAATAGAAGGGTGGTGTTACACTGTGACCTAAAAGATCTATTGTGTCCCCTATTCTTGCTGCTTTACAGCTGGCCTTCCAATCCTATTCCCTTCAAAAAGTGTAGGATGTCAGAGGGCCCCAGTCTAGGTAAGTCTCCCTCTTCGATTTCACATGCTCCCAGGTACAATGCCCTCGAGTTGCACAGTGCTACGCAGTTTGAGAGGAGGTGGATGGATGTTTCATCCTGTTACCCACAAAATCTGCATTCAGGATCTTTTTCCAATCCAGGTGTCCTTTCAGTCTACAATGGCCTGAAAGTATTGTTGTTAATATGCGAACATTGTTCTTACTCAGGTTGATGCATTCTGTAAACCTTTTCTGGTTATAAGTTCCCAGAAGAATTTTACTGTGCCTCATTCCCTGGAGATTTTTCCAGTAACTGGATTTTCTCTGCTCCATTTCTATTTTTAGTTTCTTCAGTATTGTACTGCTACTTAACCCGCAAAAGGGTTCAGGCTATAAAAGGCATTCCAACCCCTTTTTTTGCGAGGTTATCTGTTACTTCGTTTCCTTCCACTCCTGTATGACCCGGAACCCACAGGAGGGTTACTTTATTTCTTTTGCCTAGCTCCTTTGCAGATTAGATTTGACTAATATTTTTCTTCTAAAGCAGTTTTTGAGAGAGAAAACTATTCACGGCTATCACTATTACGATGGCTCACATCATACTTAGGTAATAATCGTAAGCAATTTATTACTATTAATTCTAACAACACTACAAGCTCATCATTAATCGATGTTACCCGGGGGCATACCTCAAGGCTCTGTTCTCGGTCCCTTGCTGTTTTCGATTTGTGTGAATGATTTGAGTGATAGTTTTAATATTAATGACTAGAGACCGGATTATATGCAAAGAAAAACTGGAATATATGCGCATATATATGCATCGATTTTTGGGAAAATATTCATAAACCTGGGGCATATACGCAAAAAAATTGCGACAATATGTAAAATTTTTATATAAAATAAATAAGAGCAGAAATTTAAACATTAACTTTATTGCACAAAATTTTTTCGCAACAACATATTTCTAAAACAATTTATAATTAAATGTTTTTCAAAATTGTGTAAAAGAAAGTTTTGTCTTCTATCAGAATACATATGTTTCGAAATAGAAAAGCTTCTTTCAACATCCACAGATGTAATTAGTGCATTTTTTAACTTTGCAATACATTCTAAACTAAAATTAAAGTCGAAATCGTTTACTGTTTCACCTTCCAAAATTTTGTTAACTTTCTTCAATTTCAAATACCCCGCATTTTTATTTATCACTTTTTTAAATTTATCGTATATAGAATTACCTATTGTATCCTTAACCTTCTTACATAGCATATCAAATTCGTCTACTATTTCGACTGATTCCGAGAGCGACATCCCTTGCGTTTCTAGTTTACGGATGGAACTTGAAACAAAGTTATAATTTGATTTAATATACAAAAGATTTTGTAGTAATTCTGTTGATGTTATTATCTTTTTACAGTTTTCAATGCAGTCAGTAGTGACTTTAAGAACTACATTTTTTATCATTCAAAATTATCGGCGAAAAAAATGGCAGCCCTTAACCATGTACACCATCTCGTAATAATCGGTTCAGTAGGCAACTTAACACCGGGAAGTCGCTCCTTATAAAATTAGATTCGTAAAAGTGCTTTTAAAAATACTTTTTTGACATTGCTAATTAAATCGTTAATCAAAGGGAATTGATTCCTAATGTATTCGGCTATACGGCTGAACCCATGAGCTAAACAAGTGGTATGAATAATGTTACTATAATTTTTTTTTAATTTTGCGCGGTTTTTATCATGTATAGTGCAGTGTCGGACAACATTAGTAAAATTTTTTTACAAGGTATACTTCCAGGTAAAAAGAAATTTAATAAATCTTCTTGAACGAATTGGGCAATTGTCACATTATTTGTTTTTTGAAGTTCTTTACAATAAATTAAATATGATTTACCTACAATATCTTCATGAAAAAATCCTATTAACAAATGGACAATATAACGGCCACACTTATCCGTACTTTCATCTACCGTGATATAAATAAAATTATTCCCTACCAATTGTTGAATTTCTGCTATTGTTTGCTGGTAACAAGATGTGACATAATTTTTTCGTAAGGTACTTTCGTCAGATATATTATGTCTGCAATATTTTTGCAGAAATGATTTCAATTTAACATTGTTTAATCTTGCTAATGGTATGTTAGACGAGATTAATGCGTTACACAGATCCGTATTATATTCTTCTTGTTCTGAGTTTCGTGAAGTTGGTGCTACACATTGACGTATAGATTGCTGCACACATGCGGATCGCTTTACTTTTTCACATTTTCCAATATGTGATGGAGTTTTAGCGTGTTGATCAATCAGGTATTTTCTCTCAGAAGACGCCTACAACAAAAATTGTCATTTTATATCAAAAGTTAAAGAATTTAAAAGCAATTATAAAGCTTTTAGTAAAATTAAACTTACCAGTCTGCTGCAAGCTCGACAAAATATTTTGCCGCCAACCTTTACCAGTTCAGGATATACATAGCTTAATCCATAAAAAAATTCTGTTCGCTATACTCATTGTATGTACGCACAGTATTTAAAAACGTAACACAATTACATGCTGTTTCTCTCAAAGATATTCAATGAATGAATAGTTTATTTGGGAATTAATAATAATAAAACGTATTTACCACATCCCTTCTGCTATGCCAAATTAAACACGTGCAGTTCTCGGAAAAATGTATTAGAGAAACCAATGTAAAAATTTATCGTTCTGAGAATTGTCGGTTGTCGATCTACATTAGGAATAACTAGGAATTTTTACTAATAGAGAGGATAAGAAAAAGCTTAAATATGCAATATATGCAACTTTTATTAAAATATGTATAGAAATGCCTAAATATGCAATATATGCAATCACTAACTAGCGCTAATTAACTTCAATTAATGTAATACCTCTACATATAATTAAAGATATGCAAAAAATAAAATATATGCACTTTGCATATAATCTGGTGTCTATTAATGACATTTACCAATTCGCCCATGATTCTACAATTATTTTTGCCGATTCTTCAGTAGCCGAGACGTCAAAGAAGGGAACTAACATGTGCACATAACATGTCACAATGGTGTAATAATAACTGCTTGAAGATTAATTAAATTAAACAAAAACTAGCTTATTATCTTTCAATACAGGTGGACGGGTACGCGACCAATCTTTGCTTATACGGTTGAACTCAAAAACTGTTATACAATTATTACAAGTTTCATGAAGAACTTCTAGCCTTTGTGCCAAAACGTTTTGCGGATATTGTATACTTAAAAAACTCATCCCTCAGTATTTTACGACGTCACAACGGGTAATGATTTAATACCTCATTAGATTTCACGGGCGGATTATTCCCTAAAGCTTCAAAGATACTTTGCGTATGCCCAAATTAATTAAAACATAAGATTTTACAGTCGATGGTTAATTATAGGCGTAACCGTTATTGTACGATCTATTTATTAAAATTACCAATCGCGAAGTTAATATTCTCCAGATTTTATCGCTTTTACTGCGAAAACGATGTATCCCTTCCCTCCCCCCAGCTATGCTTCGGCGCATTGCTAAATTCAAAGGATTTATGCCTTATATTCGCTATAATTCTGAATGTCCGCCATTTGCATTCGCGAATCCATTCCAAGCGGCGCGGGTCAATTGTTACAAGTTTTAATTAGCTTTCCATATTTTGTTAATTTCACCAATTAGCCCCTTCCTATTCTCTGTTTAAAATGAGCAATAAAAATTCATGAACATTTAAACTAGATATTCTCTCTCTACGTTATGCCGAACTGCCATGAAGTCGATATAGTTTTACGGTTCCCATTTATATTTCCGGATTATGTTGTAGCGACCGTTGGGTTGTGCGGTATTTCTGTAACAAAAAGCTATTCTCCTTGTAAACCTTTTAATGGAAATGGTGAGCTGAGTTAAGGCGGACGTAAAATTCAGTATTGCTTTCGGCAATTTTACCCCTTCATAACTTATTTGATGTGTTTCACAGTGATATGAATAAATAGGGCTGCTGAGGGTAACTGATCGTAGAAAACTTAAATTACATTGTCAATAATACCACAGATAGTTATAAGGTAAAGTCAGGTAAGTGTGTAACCGGGGCAAGTGTGTAGTTTGTTTATATTTATTTTTAAAATTGAAATACGGACGTCCTCTTGTTTTAATACTAAAGTACTAAACTTCATACTAGTTTTACAAATAAAAGTTCGCATCTCCTAACGTGTAATAACTTGAATATCTTGTGAATATATCATACCTTATTAAACAGGCATCAGTTTAGTATTACACTCTTGGCCGAACTAAGGATAATGCTATTAATATATAAAATGCGGAACGATTACACACTTGCCCCATTTTGCTGGGTAAGTGTGTAGTATTGACAGTGTTTAAAATTTCTTTTTTTCTAGTAAACCGTTGATAATTATAAAAGATGTATCTATTGAAGGCTTTCAACTGAGCATATATTACGTACTTCTATGTGTAAAATTTATCACAATGTCTTATTATGTGAACAGTATTACATTTTCTTCGCACTATGCAATTTTTACTACACACTTACCTGACTTTACTTATCATTTAACACCTGTGTGATCATCGACATCACTTTTAATAAAAGTTTTAAATAACAATTAGTGGAAGAACAATTGAATTCAACTCATTGTTCAAAATTCGTTCAATTTTTCGTATAATGCATTTAGGCCGACTACTAGCATTGACGATCCTTGGTAAAGTGGAACATATTGCTGTGAATGCATGAGTTTACAAAAATAAAAAAAAACAAATCGTGCCCCACGTTGGGATTGCCATAATTTATGCTGTGAACTGATGGTCCAAGCATAAAAATAAAGAGAAATTAAAAATGACAAAATTAATTTAGCTAGCTCAGCAAAAATGAATTCAAAAGGGCGCCAGAGATACTTAAATCTCAGAGTTAATTTACTAAAAATTAATAGTGGGCGGTTGCAAAAATGACTTTCATTAAAATTCCCAAACATTGAAATGGCAGATTCAAAAATAAAAGAACTAGTGATTTTAAAATGATATACAATCATTAAATTTATTTTTTATAAAAAAAAAAAAAACATTTGATACAATTTGCAGGATAATAAAAACCTTGAATATAGGATTCTGGCATAAAACAAACCTGCATATGACTCTACAATTAAGAAAGGACAATGCAAATCCTTTAGCAAACAAAATGGTGAATTCGTTCTAGAAGGACTTTCAAGTACCACAAAAAATCCTCGTGGTTTTAAAAATTCAAAGCAAACTAAAAATTTAATACAAATGACGTAAAGAAAAACGAGCAAAATTAACAATGAAATATAACAAGCTCAACAGCTTCACTTCACCTGCCCCGAGGTGATAAAATTAAAATTAAATTGAAAATTACTAATAAAAAACGGAAAATTTAAACTCTACACGCGCTTACTTCTAAAACGAATAATTAAAAAAACCTTACATGAATTGTGCACAACTACATAAAACTAATTTAACTAAAGAATTACAAGATAGACGATAGACACATAAATATCTAACAAAAGCTCGATTTATTATATTGGTAAAATATTTGGGTTGATCCTGTATAGTAAGGAATTTTAATAATGCACAGACCCTGTATAATGTAACGCCAGGGTAGCTCAATTGACAAGGTAAAGACAAAAAGCAATCGACGGTTAAGAAAATATTGCCACGTAAATCTAAAAGAAAAAGTCAAGATCAATAAATTAATAAAACATTATACATGCACGCAATCCTGAAGTGTGTTTCGCATAAAATGTTATTATAAATACAAAGTTAAATTATAGGCCGCAAGGAACTCATTTTGGTGTACATATAAATGCATACAATACACATAATAAATGTGAACATCAGTTTCATGCGAAATAGCGAAGTTGTTAGATTGTTACAACTACGTTAGTGCAAAATGGATGAATATTAAAACAAGTAAAGAAAGATATTTCATATGATTACAAAACGCTGTCTTAAAATAAATATAAAATATAATAAATTTCGAAGTTAAACGAAATTGACTCAAAATATGGGTAAAGGTTTATATTATTTAAGGTTACGATGAGTTTAACCCTAGTCCTACCAACGTTTTATCGTAACGTGTCCTACCAAGGTGTGCCTCACAGGCACACATCTATTTGTACACATTGTTGATGTAAATAATAGCAAAATATGCATTATTTATTTCATGTAGTAGGTAAACAGTAAGATTAAAACATATAGAAAGAATATTGTGTGTCAGAAGATATAATTTAAAAATAGTACAAGATAGTAAAATATTTGAAAGTTATTTATGTAGTTTGCAATTTGTGCACGTGAGTATTTTCTCTGAATGTTCACCACAAACCGTTTGCTTACACTTATCACATAACTGTGTTGACATTCTGCTTTTCTTTGATGGGCAAATATAGCACCGTTTTCATTTTCTTACTTCTCGAGCCGAAGACTCCCCTGTGGTTGGTACTTGATTCAACGTAGTTTGTATCAATGAAGTATGACTTTTATGCAAGCCACTCAAACTACGACGTCTAATTTGCCCCAGTACTAATTCTGTTGTAATTTCTCGTAAGAAAATTTTGCGAAGTCTTCGTTTTTTGGAAATAATGCCAGTCAGGATGGATATTTCTCCAAATGACAAATGAAGCTACTCCACACACATCAATTATATTGAAAAAATAGACCAAAGGCCACCTATTAGTTTTGCGTTTCACTGAATATGCATGTACCATCTGATCAAGTGTATTCACCCCTCCTTTCGTGGAATTGTAGTACTTATTGATTTCAGATTTATTTTTATTTTCCTCATCAATGGTGAGTCGTTGTGCATTGTAGATAATAATATGACACAGCGATTTTTCTTAGGTACATAAGATACCAAAGTCATTGTCTTCTGAAAACCAAACAAGTTGCTTTCAATATTCCGTCGCTTGTGAGGTAAAAAATTTGGTGGTATGCAGCGCTTTATTTTTTCTGAGCGTTCCTAACACAAGTTAGGCCTTTGGTAAGCAAACTGGATGCAAGCTCGTAGCTGGTGAAGAAGTTGTCGAACGTAATATTCCTTTTTAGTTCTCAGAAAAGGTTCACAAAGGTCTTCAATCACCTTTTGCGCTAAGTTTTCTGCTCTGTTGAGACCTTCTTTTCCTAAGTACGGTATACCACGTAACGGATAACTAGTTTCACTATCGCATATCCACCAAATTTTTCTTACCGTACTTATCTGGCTTGCTTGGCAGGTACTGTCGGAAAGATACACGACCTCTAAAAGGCACCAGTTGTTCATCGATGGTTAGATTACTGCCAGGAAGATAATATTTCAGCAAGTTTGTATTAACACGGTCCCACAGGTCTCTAATTGGTGCCAACTTGTCCTTTTGCCTTCGGAGGGTTCTGGTCGCTTTATCGTCAAAACGAATAAATCTTAGTAATTGAGTAAATCTATTTCGTGACATACACGCTCGATAAACAGGATTTCCATATAAAGGATTCCATAGCTCATTATAGTCCACCATTCCTTGTTTATTTCTTCCAGCAGTAATCAAAAGGCCCAAGAAAGCACGGATTTCAACGTCGTCAACTGGTTTCCAAAAAATCGCCAAGAATACGAACAGCCTCTTTATTAGTGAAAGTAACCACAATACCAATAACCGTATCATCAAAAAACAAATTGAATGCGTCACAAGGAGTATCAACATGCACTCCAGGTGGAAGTTTCACTTTGTGCAAAGCTGTTGTAATTATGTTGTGTGCACGTGTTTTTCCCTTGGCAATCGGCGTGGCATTCCACTCGGTACCATCTTTTCCAATAAAAGTTTGCGAATGGCCGGCGGTTCATCATTAGCATCACTATCGTCACTTCCTTCTTGTTCATCGCTTTCTTCATCGCCAGTTTCTTGATAATCCGCTTCACTAGAAGAGGTTTCGTCATTTGGCTCTTCTTCATCTTCACCATCATTTACATTCCTTCCCAAATCCTCATCACTTTCGTACAATGCATCGAGCAACTCCTTTTCAGTTAGTGGCCGGCGTCGGTCAGTCAACCAATCGGTCATACTTTCTGCATAAATTTCAAAACCAAATAGGCATAAAACAACAAATCTATTTTTACTGGGGTCAATCAAAACTTTATTTTGCTTACCTGGTCTATACTATACTCTCCACTAGGTAAAAGAAATAAAATTAACCAATAGACACCTAAAACGGCCAATGCGTTCGTTAGGAGAGTCACAAATACACTGATAGCAATGCAGTTTGTAAGCTGACTGTTTCAGTAAAACGCATTTAGGGAATTCCCCTTCATATGCAACTGGAAGTTCTTACATACAAGGGGAAAGTCCCAAAATATAAAGCATATCTTATTACGGGGGATTTACCCACATACCTAGTTTTAAATAACGTAGCAATGCATTTTATAGTATAATAACAGTATGTGCCTCAAAGACACACCTTGGTAGGACGTGTCGGTAAATTATGTTTAATTTTTTTAGTAAAATAGGAAAAATATTTTTAAAAAATTTTTATGTCATTCTGTGTTCAATAGTTTATTTTGAGAATACAAAAATCCTCCAGTCTGTGGGCAGTTAACTTACAAAGTTCCAGCAATTTCAAAATCAATTGTGCCTCAAAAGCACACCTTGGTAGGTTTAGGGTTAACGTTTAATAAAAATAGACTCCGCACACTATAAACAAAAAAGAGGTACCTTATCGAATGGCTGGCAGAAGCAAAGAACTTTGTTACTGTGATGTCCAATGTATACTGTGGTAGACTATTAAAGAGTATGAAATATTCATTTATAAATACATATTACCCTACTAACTATCCGCTGTAGCTACCCCACCACATTCACAATGCAATCACTAACCCGTCCTCTCTACGTAAACGTAATCTAAAATAAACTGTCAGTTACAATTTGCACGTCTCCTATAAATTCCCACTCACACTTAATATAACGTACTGCCTCATTTATTGTATAAATTAAGTGTCAAAAAAATTCCAACCCCTTCAAGGAGCTGCGTCACAAGTACGAATACTAGCAAAAGAGTTTCTGGCCGTGTAATATACAATGTTTTTTTGGACGACAAATCTTAATTTTGAATTGAAAATAAAAAAGAAATTTTGACACTAGGGAGTTGACAGTACAAGTTGGCACACATGTTACATACCTTAGTATTTTGACGTTTCCGATAATAAATCCTTTTCTATAATTTTCTTTCTAGTTTAATATCTATTTATTAATAATAAGTGCAATAAAGACACCAGTTAATCTTAGCATGGTTGAACAGTACCTTAATGACAATTTATTACACGTTTGTCATGCGGAATCTAGTATGGCCAACCTTTAGTGACATTTTTGCCTGCCTAGGCAGGAAAACGATAGTTTTTAAGTACTGCAAAATGAGTGTTTCTGGACGGAGGCGCAAAAATATCTTTTTATCCATATTTTGACATTCGAAACAATTTACGAAACAGACGCTACAGCTCTAGGGAAGAGACACTTATAGATTACCAGCTTATTGACTCCATTCAGTTGATACCTAAGTTAGTAACATAAATTCTGGCAACAACTTCCAACTTCCCACGTACTAGTAATATAAATAAATATTAATACAGAACGCATATATGCTGACATTAATTACCAGGGCTCCACTTAGATTACGAACCAAATTATCCAAGTTTCCTTATTGCCACATAAATTACCAGAAGTTACTAATGCTTCAAAGAATATATTCTACACTATCCAAAAGGGTAATACCTACCTGTCTATGCTTATATATATACGTATCCTACGTTCGGGGCAGACTTAAACACCGATATGTGAAGCGGAATCTCATAAATGCACATGTCGAATCATTAATTAGAACAGATACACCTTGTATAGGTTTGGCTGTTAGTTCGTGTGCGACGCTATAAATGAATTATTGTTACTTGTATCGATCACTGCGCCCTGTACAAGATTATTTGATCCATTACGAATGCTGGCTATAATATGTCGAGTGTGAGAATTATATAAGAGTATAATATGATTTACATCGCAAGTTGGAAATAAGGTCAACTCGACGTTTTAGGGGATTCTGTTGAATTTATGGTCTTAGACGCTTAAGCTTCACATCAGACGGAGAAATGTGCGACGTTGTCTGCGTATGAGCAGAAGTAAGATTTTGACGGACGCATTGAAGTCGGCCATCGCATGGAATGGCTTTGTTTTTTGCGGAAATAGTTTGTGTTTGCCTAGATACCGAATTAGAACACAGTTTTTAGTTTGGAAGGGTTGAGGCATTTATTAAGATTTTTCTAAATTTATACGAATTTTGGATCAATTGCGCGGTTGACGTAGGAAGTTACAGTTAGATACAGGTTTAAAGAATCTGGAGACAGACAGATTAAAATGTAAGTAACACACAATTGAAAAGGTTAAATCAAAAATAAAAGAACAAAATTTGGAATGACGTTATTAACATTAAAATTTTTTTATATAAAAAAAGAAAAAGAAATGTTAATTACAATTATGCAGAAAAAAAAAAACCGTGGACAAAAGGTCCTGGTCTAAATCATAACTGCTCGATTCTAAATTACAAAAGGACAATGCTAACTCCTTTATCAAAGCAAAGAGAACAAATTAGTTTAGGAAGATAATTCTTTTTCACGAAAATCCACGTGGTTTCAAAATTAAAACAAACTAAATTAAACGTGAACAAATCAAGTAAATTAACAAAAGAAAAACTTACATACAAGCACAAAGCTTCTATTCACCCAACCCGAGGTGATTAAGAAGCATTGTGCTTGCGTTTAGTTTTTCATTTTTTTGTAATTTACTAGAAATTGTCCACGCGTAATTTAGTTTGTATTAATTTGAAACCACGAGGATTGATTTAGTATATATACAATTATCTTCCTGAACTAACAAATCTTTTGCTTTGATATAGGAAATAGCATTGTCCTATTGTAATTTAGAATCACGTGCAGTTTTTAAATTTACGCCAGAACCCTCTGTTCAAGGTTTTTTCTTTCTGCAATTTGTATTTAACCTTTTTTTTGAATAAAATTTTGATTGTTTATTAGCATCTTTGGGTTGAAAATTCTGTTCTTTTATTTTTAAAGTAAACCTTCAATTTGATTCAATTACCTTTTCAAGTAATTAAGAAAGTCAGTTTTCTTTTCCTTTTTTATCTGCGAACCTAGCGTCGATAGCCTCTTAACGTTCTAGTATCGCCATTTGGACATTATCAATATGGCTATTTAAAAATAAAATCAATTAATGAAGCTCTTTTTTCGTTCTGCAAAACATTAGCGGATGATCAGCTCCTTAATGTTTGATCTGTGAAAGGCATTTGACTCAATGGACCATTCACTGTTGTATTCCAAGTTGGAGCAATATGGAATTAGAGCACTATGCCTAGAGTGGATAAAATCGTATTTACGTAATCGTCCTCAAAAGGTTAAATTAACACAGGACACCTTAACAATATATTCTGAAACAAAAATTAGTAATGTGGGTGTACCGCAAGGGTCAGTATTGGGCCCTCTGTTATTTATTATATTCGTTAACGATCTCCACATTAATTTTGACGCTAGAGCAATTCGCCAATTTGCAGATGCTACCTCCGCCATAATATCGGCAAAAGAAGTACCTGATTTGGCGGAGAAAGGTAGTGAATGTGTCAAGAAAATATTGACTTGGACCTAGCGTAACTCTTTAACGGTAAATTTAAAAAAACCAATGTGTTAAATTTCAACTCATACAAAAGACATGGTTAATCGGTACTTATTCGCTTATAGGCAGATTCTTGTTCCTGAATATTCAACCGCCAAGTTGTTAGGGTGCAATATGGATAGCGTGTTGTCTTGGGAACATTGAGGATAAAACCGCTGCGTCTACTTTCTTTGCTGTACGTGAGCTTAAACAAAGTGTTAGTACGGATGTGATTATATCATACTACAGAGCATGCATTGAAACACGCCTTAGGTATGGTATAATTGTGTGGGGGGAGATTGTGTAAAATACAGACTTTATTTTACAAAAAAAAAAAAAAAAGTTTTAAAGTTTCAAATCTTGACCATGTATATAATATTTAATTTCTTTTTTCTTGGTTTATTATTCAAAATCATAGTAAACAAAACAATTTGTCATTTATTAAACAAAAACATTTTATTTATAATTTACACTGTTTACATTTATTTATATACTTGAAAGGCTTTTCAATAAAGCGAAACGTCGTATACATTCATGTTTTTAATATGACGACCTAAAAACCAAGAAAAAGAAATTAAATAGAGAAAATATGGTTGCTTTCGCTAAAAGTAGTGACTTTAACAAATATTATGTGCCACGCGGGGCAACCAGTCTTAGTATACCGTATCATAGCACAAAACTGTTCGAGAAATCTCCTCGCTATAACTGCATAAATAAATATAATAAATTACCGCAGAAGCTGTGTCCAGCAGCCAGCATAAACATATTTAAGAAGTCTCTTAAAGAATATCTATTGAGCAGATGCTTTTATTGCGTTGACGATTTTCATAATGAAAAATTGCGATGTATGTATTTGTGTTTCTTTGTATTATATTGACAGGGCACATATTTGCTCTTGTAAATCTCCCTGCCAATAAATTATTATTATTATTATTATTACTATTGAGGAAAGAATGGAAAATAGTCAGGTATGCGTTGTGTATAATTATGGCAAATCAGCAGGTTATTTGTTGCAAATTTCGCAGATTGTTTGTCCGATTCATCAATTTGCGAAATATAGAGAATTGTAACAAATGAGTTGCTGATTTGCCATAATTATACAGACCGCATACCTGCGTTGTACGGTCGAGTACTTCCCTTCAAAATTAAATTACTATAATATTATGCTTCGGGATTTTACCCCAGCTTTGGCGCCCATTTACTAAGATATTATTATTATGCTTCGGTACTTTATCCGAGCATTGGCACCCATTTACCGAGATTTAGACCAACACCTTCGGGTAGGCCACTTCCATCTCATTGAGAACATACTGTTCGTACTACAGCAGATACACTCTCACCGGCAATTTAACCCCACTTCTGCAGTTGTTGAGCGGAATTGCCATTTCAAGTCACAACAGGTAGGTGACTTTCCAGATTACTCGCAAGTCACGCTTTTCGTTTCAGTTGAGTTTAGATTTGGCATTCGAGTTTTTAGGTAATTTTAGCTTTTGATTTCGTTCCAAGCTAGTTTCCATGTTATTGATCAATGGACTTGTGAGTTGGGTTGCCTTACAAACGCAGAGAAAATAATATGGTATAGTAACGAGGAATATTGTAAATAAAGCACCTAAATGGGGTACTTACCCCCATTTCAACTCTTACTATAATGAAGTCGAAAATCTGTTTCAACACCAACGCTCTTTGATAATTCTAAAGTCGACGACAGTGTCTCTAATTGAATATACCCATTCAACGTAAATTCCTCACAACCCATCCACCGAATAAATAATAACAAATATCCCGAAACGAATTATTACATCGTCACCTCAAAACACATCCACCCCAATTTGTTTAGTATCTCATTCAATCTACTATCTGCTTATCTCGATTCCCCACTGGCTGTGTCTCTCAGTAATAGCCGTCATTTTCTCCACATCCCGCGACGGGCGTTTCCAAATTGTTCCGCGCCCTCAACTCCTCAAGACAATATACATTCTAGGTTAAATCTCTTTATTAGTTTTCTCAGAGATGACATCCCTGCCCCGCTTATTATTAGTACGTTCCGACGCTAAGCGGGCAACTTCCATTTGGAGTCCTGACGAGACAGTATTTAATTTTCATTGTGCCAGGAGTTAAGAGGAATACTCTACTCGGCGTCTATATACGTTTACGTTATAATAGGAAGTGCGGAAGATGGAAGAAGGGGATCCTAAGCCGGAGAAGACCGGCATCGCATATTTTGGGAGGGTGAAGTTTTCGCTCCATCGAGTCTGCTTACGTAGTTGGTGCCAAATCCCTTCCTAATGTTAGGCACCGCAGCGAAAATTACGTGCCCCAGGTCATGCGGCATGTGCTTCTAAATTCGTATCTAGATATGCATAGAGAAAATTATCTAATACAGTCTAGATAATAGTAATTGGAAAAAAAAAATATAACAAATATTATTTAGAAAATAGCACAATGTTTTGGTATAAGATCAAAGCTTGTTTAGAAGATAGTACAATGCTTTACGAATAAGATCAAAATTTGATTACAAAATGGCACAATGCTTTATTGACACTTTACAGAATTGGCATAGGATGTAATTTTGCATTATTTCAAAGTGGCCGAAAAACTACCGTTTTCCGGCAAAAATGTCAGTAAAGATCGGCACACTACATTCGGCATGAAGAATATGTAATAAACTGTCATTAACCTGCTTGTGCAACCTTAAACATGAACTAACATGTAGTAGCATAATGGTTTGATAGTATTTGGGTGTAAGCCTCCCAACCGGTAAAAATTCTGCATAAAACAGATGGCTGCAGGAATAATTTTAAATCTTTTGTTTTACCTGTTGAAAGAGGAGTGCCTCAAGGTAGTGTTTTGTGTCCTGTACTTTTCTTAATTTTTATAAATGACATTGTTGACTTTCTGGTTAATCACAAATAATTATGTATGCCGATGATACTAGTAAAAATGTCTAATATCTAATAAAATCAAATACACAATCTCAGGCCTATAATTGATCTTAAATCTTTATTATCATGTTATTATGCTAATATCCACAGCAGACTATCATACGGTATTACTATTTGGATAACAAAGGAATTTTATTTAATCGCATTGATTGCATAACTAATAATACTTTCTGCAAATTCCGAAAGTGTCAAATTGAACAGTTTAGTTAAGCTTATGTAACGCTACACAGAGTAGCCTACAGCACCTCTCTTGATGTTAACTTAGTACATAAGAGGCAAGCGTGCAAGACTGTTGCCTAATTGTCCTCTCCTTTAAATTCAATGTTAATGACCAGTTTAAATGATATCGTAGGCACGATAATGTTATGCCTCAATGGTATTCATTCTCTCATGTAAAATTAAAACATTTAATTGTGGATGAAAGTGATTTTTATTTATTAAACAAAATTCTAAATGTGAATTTGTTTAAAATCAGACATTAATCTTGGGATATTTATCTCAGGTAAGTACGTGAGTCCGTTTAATTAATAACACTAAAGTTTTATTAGTAATTCCACTTTTTGCAATTTTAAATTCATAATTTCGAACGTAAATACGTTTAAATTAAATTTCAAAAATCCCGCGTTTTCTGACCGTACAAACGGAGTTATGTTAGGCTTAAAAAGACGTGTGAAACAGAATAGCCAACTTGATGGTAAATTAACTGATATTGGTTCGTAACATAAATACATAACAAATACTTATAAACCTATTTATACAAATTTCCCCAAGTAACTGCAAACCGTTCAATAATGATACAAACAATTTTCTAACCTCAACTCTTTCTGAACGAATAAAAATGAAATTTCTTATAAGTATAATTAAATTTAGATTAGAATTGAAAATAAACGTTTTATTTTTAAGTAGATTTGACGAGGAATACCTTCTGATAGGACGAATTCTGCGAACATCGGTGTGGATGGGACTGTTCAGGTCCGATAAGGGCCCTCGTACATCGTAGTTACATCAGATCATGGAAAAATTGCTCGTTCAGGACAGGAACATAACAGGAAACTCAGGAAAATCGTCATTGAAGAAAAATTACCCAAAAAGGTTGCAGGTAATTTGGATAATATTTGTTTGATGAACTTTGTTTAACAAATAACAATTATTTTTAGGTTGTAATTTGGAATAAAATTGGATTTTATCGAAACAGCCGTCAAATTTTACAAGAACAAATTGAGACACGACTGCCTCGAACAAAGGTCGGCTGTTGAATCGTTTGAATTGAAAATGTTTTACTGACTTGAAAGCGATTGTCTTCGTCAAGGAGTCCAACTGTTTGTGAAAAATCGTTAATAACCGAAATGAGGGGAACCTCCATTGTTTTATACATGAGAATGCCCATGTGACCGAATGGACTGTCGAATGTTTAAACGAAGTGAAAATAAATAATAAATCGCAAAATTCTGGAATCACCTTACAGTTGTAATATGATAAAAGTATGTGTCTCTGAAATATGAGAAAAATACATTTGAAATTTTTAAACACTTATTACTATGTAAAATTAACAATCTTAAAATTCATTACTGCGCCTAAAAAGTAGGCAACCATTTATACACATAGAATTGTTACAGAACTCAATTTCCAGCAATTTCCCATGTCTTTCTGTTGATATATCAAAGCAACTGGACTGCCAATGCATCTACAAACGTTATTAGACTAAATTTGAATGAAATTAATACACTGTAAAAAAAATGAGAATGTTCATTTGACTTTGAACTTGGCTCCAAATTTGATCTGTCAATGACTATTGTAATAGTATACTATTCAAATTCTAATATTCATTTTCGATGTGTAGGTGTTTCACTGCTGATCATCTTACTTCCTGAAGTGAATATTCTGAATGAAAATGCCTTGAAGGACTTGCCAAATGCAGAGCTACATATTATATCCTTTTTCTTATAATATCTAATCAGTTTTAATATATAACTAAGTAAAATAGTAACATTCCCTTTTAAATAATAGTAGAGTATATATTCCATAACACTTAGATCCGTGGAAGATCCGTGTATGTAAGCACAAGAACAAAAACATTGGAATTATGTTTGTCCCACGTTAGGCGCCAAAAATTGTAACAAATTACATCATGGTGAAAGAAATGTTAGAGATTTTTTGTCTAGTATAAATGTAGGAATTCATTTTATGTCATGGAGGAAGTAAGCATAATAATCAATCAATAATATTGTGACTCATAAGCGGTCGTCCCTTAACTCTGTTATGAGTTCAAGTGATTAGAAACTAATTTTCTGACGCCCAACTATATAGCAGCTTTGTCGAAACAAACCGGTGGTGCCACCGACGTCTAGCTGTCTACTACAAGATGTTGCAGATGGGCAGTTGGTCGTAGGGATGTGCAGTCATGGACGTAAAGGCTCGCTTGCGTTGACGTTTCCACTGACCGCAAACGTTTTCTCTAATCCCGAACGTCGACCGGGCGTTTCATGTCGTAGCATGAACGGCCTTTCTCAAAATCCGAAGCCCGAATCAAACGTGACGCAGACGTATTCGTGTAAGGAAGTGCGGACAATGGTCGATTATTCAGTTGGACATCTGGCCGACTCGAAGTCCACGTCCTGTTTGGTCGACTTCTCTCTCTCGCTCGTCGTTTTGTTACCCGGCTGCTGAAATATCCAGCGAGCGGTATTTACGTATATTAAAATGTCAAGCGAGTAATTGAAGTGAACAGATGCAGATGCTTCGTCCGTGGAGTTCGCAACTAGTTGTTGTTATTATCATTCCGTCGATGTTAATTACGAAATGTTTGTGTATGTTTATGTTCCTGTTGGGGAAGTATGATTAGGTATCAGCCGGTTGTTGGTTCTATTTATAATACGGATAGACGGAAGATCGTATAAAGGCTTCCTCGTAATTTGTTGGTGTTGTTGACACGATGGAAATTAGAACAAAAAGTTCTGCAATAAATTGAGTTAACGCGTTAAAGGGAACCTCTCGAGCATTCGCGATTTCGATAAAACTTTGTCAGTTTGTAAATTTGAACTGAGTGAATGGAATTAGTCCTTGATTTTCTTATAGAATCTTCATAATCAGTGTTTACTTACATAATTTGTTTGAACGTGATAGCTTAAGTAATTTCTGAGAAAAAACTATTGAATTTTTCCACCCTTATGCTAATATCTCGAATGGGGTTGGCATCGATTGAGCTAATTTTTGGTATTTACAGTATGTGTGCCAGTAGTACTCATTTGCTTTAATTTCAGCCCGATAGCTTTAGGGGCATTTTTCAATGGCTTAGGGTAAATCGAGGAGAGATGGCGCTGTGACTACTTCTTTGTAGCTGGTGTTTATACGGCAAATCTGGCATCACTGACCCGTGTAATTTGCACTACTGATATGTTATATGTCTTAGCAGTGTACTGTGAGTTGGTGAAATTGTTGTATTTTTACAAATATATTATAAATTTCTTGAAAAAGTTTTGCATCGTACAAAATCGAACAGAATACAACAGGCATGCTAAAACGTATTTTTATTACGTTATTCAGCTATTGTTAGGGCTAACAAACGTTTGATACCTTCTAACCTCATTTTGTAGCGTTGTTGCAATGAGGCTCACAAATATCTGATGCGTCGCACAGTGGTCCAGAACTGCGCTTTTGCGGAAATAAATCTATAACTTTTGATAGAATTAGAATTTTTTAATATTTTTTTAGGATAATGAGATTAAATATAGGCGATTTGAATTGCATAAAAGAAAAAAAGATTAAGCATAAAATCACGACGTAATTACACTGGGCAACAAATTTTCGAAAAGTTCATGCTTCCAAGCTGAAAATAGTCATTTCGTAATGAATTCAATGTGCTGAACACGAAAATGACTAAGAAAAAGCTGAATTGGCTACGGGTTTTCTGTAAAATGTACGCATATTTCAGAAAAAGTGTACTTATGTCAATATTATAATACATGGTAAGAAAACATTAGTCTGCTTCTGGCTTTCGACTTCTTTTGGCCTGCCGTTTGTAGTGGACTTGTGGAGCATCTCTACTGATTGTCCAACAATAGTCAGCTAGCATTGACGTAGACCATTTGCCTTGGTACCGTTGCTCCATGGTGGCAATGTCCTGATGAAAGCGTTCGCCGTGCTCATCGCTGACCTGCCCGCAGTTATCAGGAAAGAAATCTAAGTGGGAATCAAGAAAGTGGATCTTTAAGGACATATTGCAGCCGAATTCATGAAACAAAGCCAATATATCCTCAACCAGATACTTGTAATTTTCTGCCTTGTCATTCCCTAGGAAGTTTGCTGCCACTTGATAGAATGCATCCAAACCTGTTTTCTTTACCTTGAAGAAGTTCCTCAAACTCGGGTCTCGGAAGAGCTGTCTAATTTGAGGCCCACAAAGATGCCCTCTTTAATTTTGGCTTCACTGAGTCGAGGGATTTTTCATGCAGGTACTTGAATGCTGGTCCATTCTTATCCATGGCTTTTACCAAGTTTTTGACAAGACCGAGCTTGATGTGTAAAGGAGGAATGATGATTTTGTGTGGCTGTGCCAATGGTGGGTGCTGTACATTCGTTTCTCCAGGCTTAAAAAATGCTCTCGGAGGCCAGTCTTTCTTGATGTAGTGCAAATCGATTGCTCTGCTGTTCCACAGACAAAGAAAACAGCAGTACTTTGTATATCCCTGCTGCAAACCATCAACAGAGATACTACCTTCAGGTCAGAACATATCTGCCAGCCATACTTGCTGTAGTTAATCGTCTCCAGTAGCTGCTTTAGATTGCCGTAAGTCTCCTTCATGTAGACCGCATGTGCAATAGGTTGGATGGAAGCTGGTTCCCATTATTCAACAAACCGCCTTTAGGCTCAGTTTTGAAGCGTCTATAAACAGCCGCCATTCGTGGGGATCATGTGCAATACCGAGAGCTTGTAGTAGACCATCAATATCGCAGCAGAACACAACTCTTTCTTAAAGAAAGATTCGAAGAGCTGATGGCGAGTGCGAAATGAAGTCACTCGGACATTCTGTTCAGAAGATTCCACTGTCGAAGTCCTTGAGGCCAGTTATCTCCGCTTTGCTTTTCGACAGATCCAAATCGCGAACAAGATCGTTCATTTCATCCTGGGTCATTTTATGTGGTGCAGATGTTTCGTCAAAGCACGAAAAGTTATCATCCTTACGCCACGTTGAGGAGAACTCGCCGACGCATGGCCATCCTCATCGTCTGAACTGATAGAAAAATCTGTAGGAGGTTCTGGAATTGGGAGTCCTTCGCCATGAGAGACAGGTCGCAGAGCAGATGGTATGTTAGGGTATTCAACTGTCCATTTCTTCTTCTTGGTGATGCCTCCAGAAGCTGGTGGTACCATACAGAAATAACAGTCGTCAACGTGATTGGTGGGCTCCCTCCAAATCATGGCACAGCAAATGGCATTGGCCTTTCTTTTGCCATTAGCCACTGTGAAAGATTTACGGCACAAGTGCGGCAGCATACGTGTGGGGCCCAGTCTTTGTCCTGGTCGCCTATCTTACAACCAAAATACAAATGATACGCTTTCTTAACTGTTGCACTGATGTTCTTTTTCTGCGCAGCAAATGTCACTTCTCCGCAAATATAACAGAAGTTATTTGCACTATTAACACAGTTACGAGGCATTGCTACTGTTTAGTTACTTTACACTATAGCAATCACTTGTGTATGCTAGAGCTTCGAAAATATGCGCGAATGAACGGACATTGCACGAGTTAATTGTCACGTCGGCCATTTATAAATAAACTATAATTAGCTATTGCTTGATATTGCGCAATCAATTTCGCAACACTCTCAATGGAAACTTACAGCAAATGCTGCATTAACTTCTTTGCATGAAGGGGTGATGCAATATGAGGCAAAATTTCGTAATTTCTCACTAAATTGCATTACATTATGCAATAGCATCTATACAATGGACAAAACGTCAATATCTCTGGAACGTGAGCCAATCAACTTTTTTCAATGTGATATTCATGTTCAGCACGTTGAATTCATTCGGGATTGGGTACTTTCACCTAAGAAGCAATTTCACTGTTGACCAGTGTTATTGGCGGAAATACATAAATTATTCAAATGTTAGGTATTGCAGTTTCTGTTCATTAATGTTTTTTTTCAACTATTTTAGTTAAATATACATATGTATAATAATATTAACAATAATAATAGCAATGATAATAATACAAAACGGGAAAATATTCAGAAAATGAGAAAATATTCAGAAGAATTATTATAACCGTTTGCCATGCTTAAAAATGTTTTAACATTATTATAAACAAAGAGAAATGGTTAGATACTGATACTATTTATGATGATTCTTCATGCTGCGAAGATGAAACAGAACTTTGTGTAGGATGTACCTAGAGAAGCCTTCAGCAAAACGAAAAAATTGGAAGATTGGATTATTCAGTGCAGAACATGTCATTGTAAGTTTAGGGATTTCTGTGGTTTCTGTGGGAGGAAGTCAAAACGGTAAAATAGCAGTTTTAGGCAGAATTTCAAATATCCGTTTTAGTTTAGAATGTATTTTTTGTGTGCTTGTTTAACAATAACAAATTTCTGTTTTTTTGGAAAAATATTTGCGTATGTAGCAGTAATATGGTATATTAATGTAAATTCAAATGAGGTTTACTGCTTACTGTGCGAGTTAATGTTATAAAACGGAATGCGCTGTCTCACCTAATAAACTGCGTTGTCTCTCCTATACAGGGTGTATCAAATAAAAAAGTAAATTTTGCTTGGGTGTTAACTACACGACATATAAAGCACAATCCGCCGAAACCGGATTTCATCATTAAAAAATAAAAAAAAGTAAAATTTAGAGCCAAAAATTCTTTAGTCCGGGCCTGATGCAAAGAAACGTCATGTTAAGTACCCGCTAAACGTGGTATTATGTATAAATACATTGCACTCACTTAGTATTATTCTTAATCATATGCCGTAAGTCCATTTAACGTCATTCTAAATAAATAAAGGCCAATCGCCAGTGTGCCCTTGTAAAAATAGCAAAACTGAGGCATTTTAAATTCTCTTTTTATAAAATAAACATTCTTGTTTGTTAAGAGCATTCTACGTAAGTCTACAAAGCATTATTTTTAATATCCTGATAAGACGTTCGAGTTTCACCGGATATGCGACTTCAGTAGTTACAAAAAACGCAAATATTTTTCTTTTGCTTTGTCGAATCGAGAGTTAGTTGTTAATAAACGGTACCACATTACTCTGAGTTATTTCTTTTGGATTAATTTAATCAAATAACGCAAAATGAATTGAATCGAATTACACAGAAATAAATGTAGATACAAAAAATTTGCAAACACGCCTTTTTACTATGATGTCGCACGAGAATGAATCTATACATTCCCGCGCTTTTGCCGATACATCAAGCTTCGATTTTCTTTATATGAAATCGTGATGGTCCTGAAAAGGATCGTTTTTTTCGAGACGAGAAGAATTTAAATAAAATGTTCGAAGTGGCTTGCACTCCAAGCGGCGATCCACACAAAACTAACAGCGGTAATGGTTGAATGATAGTGGTATGTGGGAGTATACTCGGGGCAGCATTTAGATTGGGCACAGGTGCGGCTCTAGCCCACGGCGTTTTTAAAATATTTTTTTTTCTCGTTAACGCTTACAGATAGACCCCCTGTGCATTAAGGCTTTTTGATTGTATATGATTACAGCTGCTACATATTATTATGTTTACCTCTATATCTGATACACCCTGTATACTAAAGGTGAGATGACACACGGCTTATAAAAACAAAGACACGTATTTTTGTTAACATTAATATGTTTACAATATGCGACAGTATACGATAACTTAATAAAGTGCTTTTTAACAGTCTGGATTTATTTCCATTATTTTTGGTACCAAACAAAGTCTACAATTGTAATTTCCAAAAATATGGGTCATCTGTCCTCGATTTACTCTATCGGAGCAGAGCCCTTTTCCCACAAACTTCAAAAAAAATCACATTTTCTGTGTAATCACATTATATTATTATTATTATTATTATATGTGACATATTGACCTACTGCCTACATGTATGAGCATGTTTTACCGAAAAACTTTTACTGACTTCTGTATTCGCACAAAGATATCCCTCTCTCCCACGACTCTATATAAATAACCATCACAGCAAATGCCCGCTCCAAAATAGATCAGATCGACGAGAACTCTGCGGTTATAAATCTATATTTTATGGGTCCTCAGAACAGACAATAAATTAATATTTTTCCCGCGCACATTAATCCTCAACATGGCAGCGTTAACGACTTTCCTTTTTTGGTGGTGAAATTTACGGCTACCATCGAGTTAATGTATAATCGTAAACGGCCCTAAAGGAGCACCGGGATCCATTCAAGGACTATGTCCGGAGACAATAGAAGGTAGCTTTTTTCGTCTTCGCTATATACCTATATATATGTAGACGTATAGATATATCATTCGATTACGTTTCGCGCCCATATATATTTGCCCTTACAGTTTTTAGGAAATGAGCCCTGTATATTGCTCCATTTGAATAAGACCCAGCCATAAACGGTGTATAGCCCGCGTGTGGGCGAATGAACACTCCCGCAGGAAATGACGTAAAAATAAAATGTTTTTATCGCGATGGAATTATGACTTATCTGTGTCCGAATATAAAACGCTGAAGATGTCGTTTACGCAACTGAACATATTACTGTCACTTCATAAAATATCAAATGCTGTGACCGGAATCATATATCAAGCAGGAGCAAGAGTTCTTTTTATGATATGTTCAAATGCACATATCAGTATATATAAACATCATAGCAATATATATATATACAGTGACCGGCATGAATGTCGCAACATATGGAAATTTTATTTTTATTATTAAAACTAGATGCTGCGCATCTAGGAGTTGAGGAAGGTGGTACTTGAGGAAGGTGGTTTCTTGAAGTCGGTCCCCATTCACTTGAGAATCATCTTTTATAATGTGCAATACGTTTTAAGTAGTTTTCTTTTGTTTTTATTTTTGGAACACCCTGTATAGTCGAAAATATGTTTATCAGTATATATAAATATCATAGCAATATCATGCCGGTCACTGTATATATATACAGTGACCGGCATGAATGTCGCAACATATAGGAATTTTATTTTTATTATTAAAACTAGATGCTGCGCATCTAGGAGTTGAGGAAGGTGGTACTTGAGGAAGGTGGTTTCTTGAAGTCGGTCCCCATTCACTTGAGAATCATCTTTTATAATGTGCAATACGTTTTAAGTAGTTTTCTTTTGTTTTTACTTTTGGAACACCCTGTATAGTCGAAAATATGTTTATCAGTATATATAAACATCATAGCAATATCATGCCGGTCACTGTATATATATACTTTCTTTTTTTTTTTTTTGGAGGATAGGTTGTGCTTATCTAGGAACCCCAAAATTTTGACATACGTCACGCGACCACTGGTATGGCGGTAAATTTAAAAAATATACCATGAATCTGCAAAATGAAATGTTAGATGACAACATGCAAAAAAGTTATTTGAAAAAGTTGTTCAGAATTCAATTCTGAAGTTGCATGGAAATTTTTATAAACATATACAGTGTGTTAAAAAAAGGTTGTCGGATATTTTACCCAATTGTAGTACTGGTGGAAATAAACAAAAAAGTCTTGGTCAATATGGGTCCGCAATTCAACTGTTTTTGACATATAGTCGATTGCATATTGTTTTAGTAGGATAAAAATTTTCAAAGAAATTCTGATCGCAATGTAAATTAAACAAATGTTTATTTAAAGTAAAACTAAAGAAATTGTTCTACATGTCCACCGTTCATTTCTAAGCACGCTTCACACCTTCTTATGAAAGATCGACGCAATCTTTCGAAAATTCCTGGAGTCCTCCGAATTTCCTCGCAACAATTTACGATTCATCGCCTGAGTTCTTCCAAATTGTTTACAGATCGTGCGTACACTAATTGTTTTAGATGCCTCCAAACATAGAAGTCTAGAGGTGTCAGGTCAGGGGACCTAGGAGGCCATGCAGTTGGTCCACCCCGTCCTATCCATCTCTCGTTGTAATCTTGATTTAAGAAATTTCTAACTACGATGGAAAAATGCGCAGGAGCTCCATCGTGCATAAACCACATATTTAATCTGTTAAAAGTGGCACGTCTTCCAACAAAACGGGTAATTCATTTTTTAAAAAACAAAGTATACTTGTCCCGTTAAACGATTAGGGAGAAATACTGGACCAATTAACAGTCTCCAAAAATAGCAAGCCAAACATTTAGCGAAAAACGGTTTTGGTGATGCAGTTCAACAACAGCATGGGGATTTTCATCTGCCCAGACGTGATTGTTATGAAAATTGAATATTCCGTCTCTTGTAAACCCAGCCTCGTCACTAAATAAAATCTGAGTCGCAAAATTAGGAGTTTCTGCCAGCTTTCGTAAACCCAATGACAAAAAACCCTACGTGCATCATAATCGTGAGGAGCAAGAACTTGCACGCGTTGAATGTGGTAGGGATAGAGCTGCTGTTCCCGCAGAATTCTCCAAATGAGAGGATGACCGACGTTCAGTTCTGCGGCAAGTCCTTGGGTGCTAATATTTGGGTTGTCTTCTACTCGTCTCAAAATATCTAATTCTACTGCCGGAGAAGAAACTGATCTAGGTCTACCAGAACCACCATTAATTTTAAATGAACCAGTTTCGGACAGCCGGATATGAAGTCTTGAGAAAATCTTATCACTCGGTAACAACCGATTTGGAAATTCTTCGGCATACATACGCCGTGCTTCAGTGGCATTACCATTCGCACGACCATACATAAAATGCATATCGGCCATTTCTGCATTTGTGTACTTATGCATAATTTGAGAACAAAAAAAAAAAATGACGCAAATGATAAATAATCTGATGACAGATGTCTGACAGAACTAATTTTAAGTCACAATCAGTTGTTTGACTAAGGAAACTATTCTCAAAACCGATAAATGTTTTTTTTTTTATTTTAAAATATGCAATCGACTATATGTCAAAAACAGTTGAATTGCGGACCCATGTTGACTAAGACTTTTTTGTTTATTTCTACCAGTACTATAATTGGGTAAAATATCCGACAACCTTTTTTTAACACACTGCATATAAAAAAAATAAAAATCACCATTTTTCCAAATATTGTTTAATAAATGAATTACATATTTCCATTTCTTTTTCGTTTTTAGCAGTCCAACTGCAGTAATATTTCTAAATTTGGTGAATACTTAAACAATCTTGTAAACTTTTTTTGCAAATTAACACAGTGGAGACTGAAAAATACGTCTTGAGTGTGACGTATTTTTCATTATTATCTAGTAATAATAAATAGAATGTTACAAACATTTTCATTCTAAACCACTTAGCAAACATTACTTTTATTGAAAATTATTATATTTTTTCGTTTAACGATAAAAGGCGAATTGAAAATCAAGTCCAAATCTCACAAACTCTTATTATTAATAAAAAAAAAAAATGACATGTTTCAAATGTTTGAACCACCCATCTTCAGGCCGAAGCTGGAAGCCAAAATAGGGTAAATTAATAATATTAAGTTCTCTGTTAAACAGGTTGCTACTATGAACCAGTTTGATCCCAACATTATTGTTAAACTATTGAATAAAATTCAAAGGAAAAAATGAGACAGAGTCACATATATAGATAGTCATATTTCACTTGCTGACACTATTAAACCTTACATTTCTTTACCCTTCATTGGCCCCTTATCTCACAGATTAGCCAATCTATTAAAACCCCATCTTAAAGTTTTCTTTAAAACCATTAAGGCTTTACGAAATGTATTGTTGAAAAGTAAAGACATTCACGAATTAATGTGTTTCTGCTAATAACTATAATAACAGATTTTTTTACCAAGAAATACATATTTTCTTTTTAACTATTTCAGGTAAATAAATAAATATCTGTTTTATTATTTTCTTTTCACTACATGTTTCGACTAATTGACAATCATCATCAGGTGAAAAATGTCAATGATGATGATTATCAACTAAAATAATAAATAATAATAACACAGATTGGAAGTTGAATGTTTTACATTTATTTATTTACATATGGAATATGTACTTAAAGTTTCTCGCGGGAATCATATCAAACTTTTAAATTTAAACATAAGAAAAAGTTAGTTTTGAAGGTTGAAATTCTTTTTTTTTTTTTAATTTTATTAGATATTTGCAAATATAAAACAAACTATTGCTTGCCGTTGTTGGAGGCTCTTTTCGTTGTTAGTGATAATAATAATTCATGCCTTGGCATCCCCCAACAGCTTTCGCCATTTACAGGAGGCATCGGCTCAGTGAGTTACTACATGTGTGATGAAGTTAGTAAAGTAAAGAAGCGACTATTTTGGTTTTAAACTAGGATTTAACAAATTTTCAAGATAATTCAAGAGATGGAACACCTTTGATAATATGCTTAGAAGAAGATACTAATAAAAATATATTTGTGTCATATGTTTTTAACATTTGCTTTTCTTTTCTATGAAATGTTATGTCGCATTGTTTAATGATCGAACGACAGTTGTTGCATCAAACGGATTCGTTTAGATCAATTTACACAACATATGATGGCGATTTTAATTTTAATTTGAAATACGCCATAGTGACATTCAATACGTTAAAGATTTTGCAGAGGTATTTTTTAAAATATATCCAGAACAAGGCAATAAAAATAAAAATGCGCGCAAGTTAAAACTGAAGGTGATACGATTTTTTTTAATGTATTTTGTTAATTAAACATTAATTTGTTCATTTAATGCATCAGATTCTCAGCAACTATTGGCTTTTCTTATCGACCTTTTCTGTAATATTTTTACTGCCTCTTATTACTAGAGTAAATTTATATCTAATGGTTTTTTTTTCACATGCTTGTGGAATATTACATGCCCATAGTAAAATTCCTTAAAGGTGTGGTAAATCTACCTGAAACTATTACACTTCATTTGGTAATATTACTTTAGAGGTGTAATTTTTACTGGTAAACTTAAATCTCTAAAGTAATATTTACCAGGCCTTAAGGAATATTCCACAAGCATGTGGAATATCTCCTATAGGTGAAAATTTACCCCTAAAGTAGGAGGTAGCTCAGTTGCCTCCTATTTTTTGGATAATTTTACGCTATTTTCTTTTTTTTAAGGTGTACAAGCTACCCCAGTGACCAATTATATTTATTTCATATTTTATAAATATTTAAAAAATATTAAATCTTTCTTGAATATTAGTTATATTAATATAATATGCATAAAATATATTATAGAAAATATATTAGGAAAACATTTAAAAAATATATATGTTATGTAGCATTAATAATATTTTATTGCAAATGTTTTCTCAATATATTTTTCATAACTCTGTAAGAATATTTTGCTTTGTATTTCTGTAAATATTTATTTCATATAAAAAAAAAGATTGAATTTTTGCTTTTGTACATTTGGTGCGTAGGACGAATAATATAAAATGGGTAAAATATGCATACATATTAAGTAGGTATGTACCTATTTAAAATGATAGTTTAAAGATTAAATTAGATAATATATATCTAATATGATTTAATTAGTATCTAAGTTGAGCGCTGTAACTTTTCTATTAATATATCTGCGTTTTGTATTATATTATTTGTAATATTTGTAAGTTGCGAACGTCAACACAACACCTCTATTAATTACGGTGCCAGTGTTATATGATTTAGTATTGTTTATGCGTCTATGCATTAGGTACATAGAATGCATACGCGCACGTGCGTATCATCAACGTCTTCATTCGTTTGTCCATCACATGTTATAGTTTATAATAGTATACGATTAGGGCAGATTAGGGTTAACTGTGTAATTAATTGTTGCGGGGTGTGTCTTAGTTTTTTTGGTAACTACGAGGTAAGCAAAACTTTGAACATGTCATGGCATTTATAAGATAATTGGAATGCTCAATATCGCTATGTACAGAAATCGTTTAATAATATAATTGTAGGAATTTTATGCATCATATATGTACTGCATCTACCAGATAAATTGCTAGTTGATTTGCTTAAGAGATTCATCTCGGTAGATAAGCGTCATAACCTCAAATAGAGGTTAGAATACGTTGTGTTGTTTTATTGTTTGTACGTAGAATGTTTTCAAATATTATGAAATAAAGTAAAAATAAGTATCGTAAGTATTAGAATGTAGCTACCACTCCAATTATTGTAAATGCTCCAAATGTATTAGTAGGTGTTGATAATGTTGTACGATGTTTTATTCATGGTATGATCTAATACAATTGGCATTGTTTTAGAGGCCACAGGAAAGCCATGAGAGCGCGCACTATCGAAGATATGAAAAAAGCCATAGGGTTGTACCTGGCACCAGCCAAGGCTAGACTTCAAAATGAGTATTTTTCATTTTTATTGGCTTATTCAAATAAAATGATAATAAATACGTTTGTTTTTTATTTAGAACACTTCAATTAAAAAATAGTGATTAATTTGATAAACCTTCAGTATGCTTTAAAAGATGTCAGAATTATTGATTATTAACTTGTATGGTGAGTGTGAAAAAACAAGTTCTTGCCTTTTAGACAACTCTATGTATGTTTCAACTTTTCGTTATCGACGTTATGCATTCTAAATAACCAAGAACAATTTTAGTTCATTTTGACAAATTAAATAGATTGCATAAAAAATCTCAATTTTCATATAAATATTTTACAAATATTTTAAAAAAAATATAGCGCTTACATTAATTTTAAAATATGGAATAAATATTTTAATTGAATACTTTATCTATATTTAGAAAAAAATATGAAAAATCTATTCAAAAACCTCTCACGAAAAATATTTATAAAATATATATTTAAAAATATCTATGTAATATTTCTGGCTGTTAGGGTAAAACTGGCCAATGATCAAGTTTGTTTTACTTTATTATTATTATTGAAAACAAGACACCCCCGTTGGGCGCTAAAAATGGCAGTACTTTCTTTAATAGCACGTTATAATACATATGCATTCTATAGACAAACTTCGCTAGGACAATATCAACGAAGAATGTAATATAATTCAATCTAATCTGACGTATAAAACTATAGACGGTAACCGTTTCCATAGTGCAGAAGCAAGACGGAAAATCACGAGATCACGAAGTTGAGACGATCATCGACAAGAACAGCTTGTACTCAACGATCGCATCACCGCGCGAAAGCATAACGGCGTGCTCCGAAATCATACTACATAAAGGATAATTACGTTATACTATATATACTTACGATTATGGGGTAGCTCGGGTAACAAATGTTCCGCAATATTAAACTTCCTTACCTGGAACTAAAGGAAAACGTTTTAGTGAAAATTTCTTGTGTATACATTATCGGGAAAGTTATTTCGGCCGGCCGGCCAACCGGCCTGTCCTGGACGGTTAATTAAGGATGTGCATAATGAAAAAGGGTCAGCGAGCGCCACGGTCGCCTATATAGTCTGAAAATGACGGTTGCTTCTGGAGCGGTATATTGCGATAAAACCCCTTTTGGAAGCAGTGTATTACAGGTGGTGAAGGCCGTAGGAGGGAATATGTAAATAGAGGAATTAATTTCGAACGAAAACAAATTATGTTATTATATATTTTACATAATGCACCGTCCGGAAATTATTGGTATGCTTCTTGCCAAGGGCAAAATAGACGAATTTTCTACAACGGTGTTTTGTTTAATATGCTTATATTATAAAGTAAGTAACGGTGTATCCTTTTTTTCTTTTATTTCCTACCTTCGGTCCAATTTGTACCTTCCTTAGCTCAATTGGCAATCCGTACACACAGAAAAAAATTTTCTATTGTCAAGTACATCTGTGTTCTTACACATTTTTACTAAATGTAAGATAGTATTTTCTTTATTTTAGAGAATTTACTAGATCCGAGTTAATAGGTGTCCTTAAATATAATAAATTATTTTCTTGAAATTATACTAATATCAAAACAAAATTTATTTGTGGCAAATGTTATCTCTCTTAAAACAAGTACATATAATTTTTATAAGGAATAATTCACTCTCTTACGATTTTTCTAATATTGAGTGATATTTCCTTGACGCAAGTAACATAAGTTTCTTGTATTCAAAATAGAAAAAAAAGTTGGAATGGGGAGGGGTTGATATACGCTGAAACTTGGTTTTATCCAGTATGATCGAGTTTGCATTTCGGTATTAGATATTTCGCAGTATTTCGATAATATTTGCCCTGTGCGTTACCTAAATCTGTTTGTCACCTGTTTACAGTGGTTTGAATAACGATAAGTATTGTTATAATATAATGCGTATATATACTAGTAAATAAAAAAAAAATATACATATATAGTTACGGATATTTTTATAAATAGATATCTGAAGAACAATTTTATATTCGGCTTCAATATAAAGGCCATTTTGAGTGGTGTAGCATTGGCGCGGAGATAGAAACCGCAATAAAGAAAAGGTTAATAATTGATTTCATTATGCATGAATATGTAATCCCTTACAAGTCTAGTAATTGTAGAATAGTTGCCACGATGTAGTATTAGTTTGTGTCTATTAGAAGAAGAGATCGCTTCATTTTGTATGTTAACATAACTTAAGAATATTCTTAAAAAAAAAACATACTGTAAATGTAGTATCTAAATAAATACTTTTTAGTTGTAAAGTTATTCGATTTGTATTTTTTTCCTTACCTACGATTTAACAATTCACAAAATAAAATTTAAATAAACTAATTTTATTAATTTGTTAACTATGTATACTTGTAATTTATTTCGAGTTTCTACCTTAAAGTATGTGGTGTTACAAGGTAACAATACAAATCCTATGTAAGAAATAACGTATATTATAAGTAAGATACAAATATGTATATTTAACCAACGAAAATTATTATCAAGCAACTAATCCTGCATAGGGTCCTCTGCCAGCATAATTAAAAGTATAATAATGTATTGGGTTTGGTCTTGATGTTTGCAAACAATTGAGTAACATTTCGTCATGCTGCTGGCTTTTTCAGAATAACCAACAATTCAGTTATTTTTGACGAAACTTTAATCAGTTTTTTGCAACCAACAGTACTAGACTAAAGGTTATCGCACATTAGTCCGTCACAAAACAGCACGGTGTGCTCCGTCAAAAAAAAACGGATAGAATTAAAACAATGCAACTGAATGAACAAGCGCCCACTGTACCAGCATACATAGCTCAGCGCAATGCTATTGGTTTTGTGTTGGGGCGCACCGTGCCGTGCTGCGGCTGGCTAATGTGCGATAACCTTAAGAATAAAAACACCATTTTTGTTTCTTGATTTAAAGAAAGGAATCCTTAAGTTCAAGTAAGTACCGTTTTCATGTTTAATAAAATAACGTTTGATTTAAAGGTATTAGATGTTTACCACCAGAAAACGACAAACTAATATTAAGCTCGTTTTGCATTTATTTTAAGGAGAGGCCTGGTTTATATCAAATTTATTTTTTCTCAATTCAAAGTTCTCATAACTTCGAATTAAATACATAATATTCCTGAAAACAGTTTTTTTTTTATTTGTTTCAAGTAAACCAGCTTTCCTTTGTCTAAGGACATTAAATTTCTTTCAACAAACAGGAATTAATTTCTTGGGATATTTGAGGAAAATTTAATTTTCTTCGCCCAAGAAATTATGCATTTGCCTTATATACAGGTTGGTTAAAAAAAAGGTTGTCGGATATTTTACCCAATTGTAGTACTGGTGGAAATAAACAAAAAAAAGTCTTAGTCAACATGGATCCACAATTCAAAACTGTTTTGACAATTAGTCGATTGCATATTGTTTTAGTAGGATAAAAATTTTCAAAGAAATTCTGATCGCAATGTAAATTAAACAAATGTTTATTTAAAGTAAAACTAAAGAATTGTTCTACATGTCCACCGTTCATTTCTAAGCACGCTTCACCACCTTCTTATGAAAGATCGACGCAATCTTTCGAAAAATTCCTGGAGTCCTCCGAATTTCCTCGCAACAATTTACGATTCGTTGCCTGAGTTCTTTCAAATTGTTTACAGATCGTGCGTACACTAATTGTTTTAGATGCCCCCAAAACATAGAAGTCTAGAAGTGTTCAGGTCAGGGGACCTAAGAGGCCATGCAGTTGGTCCACCCCGTCCTATCCATCTCTCGTTGTTAATCTGATTTAAGAAAATTCTAACTTACGATGGCAAAATTGTGCAGGAGCTTTATCGTGTATAACCACATATTTAATCTGTTAAAAGTGGCACGTCTTCCAACAAAACGGGTAATTCATTTCTTAAAAAAATCCAACTATACTTGTCCCGTTAAACGATTAGGGAGAAATACTGGACCAATTAAAACAGTCTTCCAAAAATAGCAAGCCAAAACATTTTTGGTGATGCAGTTCAATAACAGCATGGGGATTTTCATCTGCCCAGACGTGATTGTTATGAAATTGAATATTCCGTCTCTTGTAAACCCAGCTCGTCGCTAAATAAAATTTGGAGTCGCAAAATTAGGAGTTTCTGCCAGCTTTCGTAAAACCCATGACAAAAAACCTACGTGCATCATAATCGAGAGAAAGCAAGAACTTTGCACGCGTTGAATGTGGTAGGGATGAGAGCTGCTGTTTCCCGCGCAGAATTCTCCAAATGAGAGGATGACTGATGTTCAGTTCTGCGGCAAGTCTTCGGGTGCTAATATTTGGGTTGTCTTCTACCCGTCTCAAAATATCTAATTCTACTGCGGAGAAGAAACTGATCTAGGTCTACCAGAAACCACCATAATTTTAAATGAACCAGTTTCGGACAGCCGGATATGAAATCTTGAGAAAATCTTATCACTCGGTAACAACCGATTTGGAAATTCTTCAGCATACATACGCCGTGCTTCAGTGGCATTACCATTCGCACGACCGTGCATAAAATGCATATCGGCCATTTCTGCATTTGTGTACTTATGCATAATTTGAGAACAAAAAAAAATTGACGCAAATGATAAATAATCTGATGACAGATGTCTGACAGAACTAATTTTAAGTCACAATCAGTTGTTTAACAAAGGGAACTATTCTCAAAACCGAAAAATGTTTTTTTTTATTTTAAAATACGCAATCGACTATATGTCAAAAACAGTTTAATTGCGGGCCCATGTTGACTAATACTTTATTATTTATTACCACCAGTACTATAATTGGGTAAAATATCCGACAACCTTTTTTTAACACACTGTATAAGAACGAGAGGTACTTCAGTTGAGAAATTCTCACTTGATTCTAGAAATTACTTCTCTGGGTGCAAAAAGGATCAATAGATTTTCCACCAGTACTGTTCACATTATCTACATAACTCGTCCTTTTTTGCCATCCCTACGTGGGAAAGATTCAAATAACACTCAGACGCAAGCTCCACCGTCGCTATGCTGTTAACAACAAGCCCGCGACATAACGTTAAGCACATGTTATAACGGACGACGTTTTCTAAATTAAATTCTTTAATAGCACTGTCAAAAAGGGGCATCGTGTACGTGTGTGTGAGAAATGCGCCTCGTCACTTACATACACGTATCGCGGTTCTCTCCGGCGATGCTATCACGAATCGTACGTAGGTACGTATTTCTCTGGCGCGCTCGTCCTACAACAGGTCATTTTAATACGTCTGTCATTTCGGAGCGAGCGATTCTCCCCGCTATCATTCATCAAAATCCGTGGAATATAATCTGGGCGGTGGCTGCTGCTGCAGTCGGCGCGCGGTAGTCAATTTTGGGTGAGACCCGGAGTGCGATTTCACCTTCCTAACTCGTAAATCAAGTCTCAGGGCTATATATGATTTATTGCCGTCGGAGGGCCCACGGTGAAAATTCGCATATGTACACTTTTCCGGCCGTGAAAATTACGAGTAAAATCGTATATCACGTTTTAATTGATGGCGGTCGCCGCTGGGGAGACGTTGAAAAGTTTTCGTTATTCCTTTTGTCACCAGAAACTCGACGAAATATTAACATTTTCTGTTGGATTGCTTCAACGACAAGCCGCAGTAATAATATTTTTCCGAACGGGAAAGAAAAGCATGGATTTCTAAAATAATGTTAATCGTCAATGTGCTCTTTTTGCTAATAATTAATACTATGTTCCTACTGTTGAGAATCTTCAAATAGTTATTTGAATAAAATTTCAAAAGTTAAAAATCAAAAAGTTAAAGCTGAATGCTTTGAAGTGTCTGTAAACTGTGCTGAAAAAGATTTTGAATATTGTAGTATACGTTGTGATTACCAAGGACAGAAGTTTTCAGTAGTCTGCGTGTATAGATCGCCTGATGGAGAAATTGACTTTTTTGTTGATAAATTAACAGATGTATTGAATGTGGTCTGCTCGGCTTGCGATAATGTCTTACTTTGTGGGGATTTTAACATAAATTTCAATGACAACGAAAATAAGAATACAAATTTAGTTGAAGACACCTGCCGCATGTATGAACTCCGGCGACTTGTACAACAAAGTACTAGGCTACATAATTGTATTGACAATGTGTTCTCAAACTACGACGTGGAATGTATTGAGACTCTTATTCTTGAATGTTACTTCACTGACCACAAGGCAATATGCCTAAATATGAAAACATCTCTATCTGAGCAGCCGAAATACATTATAAAGCGTATTTACAGTAATGAAGGTGTGGAACAGTTCTTACGAGTCTTGGAGCTGGAAACCTGGTCAGATGTGTTTAGTTGCGATGATACAGAATTAAAATATAATTCGTTTTATAATATTTTTAATTTTTATTTTGAACAGCATTTTCCATTAAAACGGGTTAGAGTTCGTAGTGCTGGCTGTGTGAAATGGATAAATGGAGAAATAGAAGCTTTGAGAGCTGAGGTCACGGATCTTTACAATTGGTACAAATGTACTAATAATGAAGAAACCCGAACGGCATACATAAGAAGAAAACGCGAAGTTGATAAACTAATTAATGACCATAAAAGAACTCAAATTAGTAACAGAATTGTAACATCACAAAATAAGACAAAAGAAATCTGGAATATTATAAACAGCGAACTTAAAAGCAAAAACATAAAACAAAACGACGCCATAGTGATTAATGAAAATGGGTCTAAAGTCCAAGATCCCTATACTGTCTCTAATATCTTAATAAAGATAGTTTATACTTAATGCCTACCACTATCGACGAGATAAGTAAAATCATAGACGAAATCTCAAGTAAATCTTCATTTGGATTGGACAACGTCCCCGCGAACCTTGTCAAGAAATGCCGAAATTTTGTTGCAAAACCTCTTGATGACATCGCAAATTCAATGCTGCAACAGTGTGTATTTCCCAATGCCTTAAAACATGCAAAGATTATCCCGGTTCATAAGAAAGGTACTAAAGATAGTTTGAATAATTACAGGCCTATTTCGATGTTATCCACATTTTCCAAAGTATTCGAAAAAGTAATATATAACCGTCTCCTCAATTTCTTTACAACTAATAATCTGTTAAGCGTCACTCAGTATGGTTTCTTGCCCAACAACTCATGTGAAAATGCTATTTTTAACTGTACTAAATCAATTTTATCAGCATTGGACAACAGATTGAAGGTGTCTGGATTGTATTTTGACCTTAGCAAGGCTTTTGATGTTATTGACCATGAGGTATTGTATAGTAAACTACAGCGGTATGGTGTTCGTGGAGGTGCTTTGGAACTGCTGAGATCATACTTGACAGATAGGACCCATTGTGTTAGTCTCTATGCTGAAGAAAATAACACTAAGATCCCCGTTTATTCAACCATGTCCAGTATTTTACAGGGGATACCTCAAGGTTCGATTTTGGGTCCTTTGATATTCCTAATATATGTTAATGACCTTGATAAATTTATAAACAACGGCGAATTATGTCAATACGCAGATGACACAACATTCATAGTAAAAGGTAATTCGTATGAGGAAGTCAGCAGCATGTGCACTGTAATTTTTAAGGGCATGAGTGATTGGTGCAAAATTAATAAATTGCACCTTAATATCGAAAAGACCGGACTAATAACGTTTAATTCTGAGGATGAAATGGTGGTGAAGGCTAGTGATCAAAAAATTGAGCAAATAAAGCACGTAAAATTTCTTGGAGTGACACTAGATTATAAGTTGCAATGGGAGAGTCACGTGGACAGTTTGGTGAAAGAATTCGAAATAAGATAATAATAGAATTCGATAGACTTAAATGCTTTACGAGTGTATTATTACAGTAGTATACAATCAAGGCTGTCATATGGTTTGGTATTCTGGGGCTCAGCTTCATGTTTTCAACGAATTTTTATAATTCAAAAAAGAATATCACGGTGTATGCTTAACAAACCGAGCAGATTGTCATGTCGACCACTATTTAAGGAACTAAATATTCTTCCTCTGCCATCGCTGTACATATACAGATTGCTGATACTCTATTTTAAAAATAGAGGTATATATCCCCGAAATATAGATATATCTCGTACTGGTTTGACAACTAGACATTCAAGAGATCTTGCCATACCTATTCACAAGTCGGTGCAATACGAGAGAGGAGCATATTACAGATCTATATTGGCTTATAATGCATTGCTAATAACATTAAGGATATTGAAATGTTTGGCAAGTTTCGACGGGCATGCTACGATTTTTAATGAAAGAAAGCTTTTATACCTTCCAAGAATACATGAAATGGGGGGGGGGGGTAGTACTTGGTAGTATGTCTTGCTTCCTCGTGTGTTGCGGGGGTCCGCCGGGAGTATTGTGGTTACCGCAAAATGTGTATTTTTTGTTTTATGTACAATGACAATTGCCTGTATCTGTGATATATTACGGCGAATATATATTATTATTATTATATTTATAATAACTCAGCTCAAGGATTCTTGGCTTAGGATTAGTGTGCCGGAGCACACCGAGCCACTGAGAAGTGCTGCCCGAATCGTCACCCACCAACAAACGACACCGCATATTGCTGCTTGACTGTCAAGATTGGCTGATTTTTATTACTGCTGTGGCAATCCACATTACCGCGAGTGTATTTAAGTTGCCTATTTTGTCATGTTTTTCCGTTTTGCTGAATCATTGTACCGAGAAATTTTCATAATAATAATTTAGTTTGTACAAGTTTAGTTAAAGAGTTGACTGTGTAATTTATTTAATTTAGTGTTAAGTTTTTTTAAATTCATTCTATTCATTTAAATGTCTAGCGTTTGCTAGCTAGAGTTTATGCGTATTCTACTAGATTTTGTCGGTGATTTATGCGTTTGCGTTCGTATTGTTACGACTGCGTTGGAGAATTTTAACAGGCAGTTCCTTGGTAGATGTTACCGTGAGTACATGTATGTTTAGATCATTGTTTGCCAGTTTGTAATTCTTGAGATTTTAATTTGCATAAATTGAATTTTATATCGTCCATCAAGGAATTCGCTTAATAATAATTGTTATTATATTGATGTGTACACATTATAGATATAAGATCATTTATTATTTTTGTGCAGGAAGATACGTTTTTAATTATCTATCACTTCGGTTTGGGTGAGTAGAAGCATTGTGCTTGCATTTAAATTTTTCTTCTGTTATTTACTAGAATTTGTCCACGCTTAATTTAGTTTGTGTTAATTTGAAACCAGGTGGTTTAAATTTGAAAGGTATTGGATTATCTTCCTGAACAACCAAATCTTTTGCTTTGTATAGGAAATAGCATTGCCCTATTGTAATTTAGAATCAAGTGCAGTTTTTAAATTTGGGCCAGAACCCTCTGTTCACAGTTTTTTTTCTACACAAATTATAATTAACCCTTTTTATATAATAAATTTTGATTGTTATTTAGCATCTTTGGGTTGAAATTCTGTTTTTTTTTTATTTTGAATTAAACCTTTACAATTTTTGGGGTATTTAAGAAAGTCAGATTTCTTTCACTCACAATTTACTTTTCGTGGTTAGATTCAAGTTTTAATTCGCGACGGTAACCCTGAGATTAATAGTTCTTTTGCGCCCTTTAAGATTTTATCCGTTGAGCTAGCTAATTTATTTTCTTTTCCTTGTTAATTTCATTTTGCAAGTTCATTTGTTACCTTCAGTACACAGCAATACGTATATTAAAATTAAAAAAAAAATGCAATTAAAATAAGGAAATTTGTCCAATCTCACAGCGAGGCTCAACTACATAATAAATATGTGCGCTGCTTTAGCTTAACCATGCCTTATATTAAAAGAGTTTATGCACTTTAAGCCTACAACTAACTAACCTAGAAGTCTGCATAAAACATGTGCAAATACAAGCCAATTGAAGCAGTAAATAAACTAATGTGAATATAAACCAATACTAATGCCTAAGATGTATTCATAAATAATTTATCTTTGCTTGAATTTAAAACAGGTGGTGTCCTATTTAGAAGAAAACACATTTTAGCTCCCGGTTCATGAGCAGCCAATATTCACACCCGTTTTTGCTAGAGAAGCATGTTGCATCTTTGTTTCTCACAGTTTATAGACTTGTTCTTTCTTCAGCCCTTGACCGAACGAGAAAAGAAAGCCTGCGCCTCTGACGCAGCGAAAAAAAAAAAGACGTGAGAAGACATTCGCCGAGCTCACTCAGCAAACTCGAATATTACCAATTAAATTAATTTTAATTAATGAACTTTTCCAACGGCAGATAATGAAGGAAAGTGGAGGTGAGAGGAAAAAGAAAATCAGGTAACAAATCATAGCGGCACACACTCGATCTAATTAAAAGGTTCCTTAAGCTGGGGCCGCCCTCGATTCAGTTCCAGTCTCACGTGCTATCTGGACCGCACTTATCGATCTGGCGCCTCTTGCGGCGGTGGCTGAATTAATCGTATCAATTTACTTTCATTACACGTAGTTGGGGCTATTATCGCGAGGAAATCCTGTCGAATATTATTTTCTTCTCCGGAAGAAATCATCTTCCGACACATGCGGGCTTTGTATTTTCTTGATTGAGAAGGTTGGCGTTTTAGTGCGCTGCTGTTTTCCTTGAAGGAGTGGAAAAGTTTGGCGATGGAAACTTTATCGATAGTTTCAATAGGTTTTATTTCGTACTGATATTCAGTTGAATAAAAATACTCACTAAAGTGTTTCAACCTTTGATTTTGCCACAAAATACGTGTGCGAAGTCTTTTTCCCCTCATGGTCGGATGTACCCCGAAGAAAGCAACTCGGCCAGAAACAATAGATCTATTGTGCTTTCATGTCAATTTTAGTTCAAAAAAGACAAAAAAGTTCTCAATCTGGCTGAGAGTTAACTTACCGACTCTGGGTTCGTCCAACCGATCGACCCCAAAGTGTGTCTGCCTCTCCTCGTCCACTGCCGGAGTTGACAAGGAAGCTGCTCACCAGTTTCCTCTGCACTACCACACATTCTGCACAGGGGAGACTTCCCTAGACCAGAGGTCGGCAAACTTTTGAGCCGGAAGAGTTAACCGCAATAAGAGTATCGGCTTCATGAATTTCAAAGAGCCACGAATTGTTAAATCTGCTTTTAAATTTATTTCAAATTTGATTCGTATAAGAAAGGGGTTATTAGATAAAATAAGACATTACTTATTATTATTTTGTGTTAGTTATATTATTACTATGTTACAAAATATGGTATTACGCTAGGAAAAACAAACAATGAAGCTATATTAAAAAATCAGTGCGAACGATGTCCTTGCATTTCTCTAGAATGTTTTGGTAACTCCGTGGTAGTTTTTAGTTTAAGACTCGATTCGAAATTTTGATTAGTTATTTGGCTTCTTAGCGTATTCTTTCTTAAGTTCATGGATGAGAAAATTTGCTCGCACGAGTATGTTGACCCAAAGATCGTCAGCACACCAAAAGGTATTTTTCTATTTTGGTCATGGCATTTCGGAAGACAATTTCAGGCATCGAAAATTAGTGCCTCAGGCTTGGCCATCTCTTTTAAAGTTATCCATTTATGTTGCTATTTTGGCATTCCGGAAGAGAATTCCAGGCATCGAAAATTAGTGCCTCAGGCTTGGCCATCTCTTTTAGAGTTATCCATTTATGTTGCTATTTTTTTATATTTGGTCATGGCATTCCGGAAGACAATTCCAGGTATCGAAAATTAGTGCCTCAGGCTTGGCCATCTCTTTTAAAGCTGTCTATTTATGTTGCAATACCAAAGTACATTTCTGCCCTTTCTAGCTCTTCTAAGCTACTGGTTAGGTTCGTAAATTTCGAACTCTACAAATCTTTGCTTTTTAAATCTAATAATTGGATTATAAATGAATCAGCATTGATATCAAATGAAGCAAAATTTAGTTCTTTGCTGTTTGCTTTGAGAGGATTCGCAATGAAAGCTAAGGTAGGATTATTTATTTTGAAGGTAGGATTATTTATTTTGACCTGATCAAATCGTGCAGCAAATTGCATCATTGTTCTGATCGTTCTTGTGAAGTAACTGGTATCAATGGAAGCATTGTTTACATCCCGATAATTTTTTAAGGTTTGGAAATATAGTAATGTGCCCACCTCCATATCTTCAGCAAAAAGAGGCAATTTATTTTCAAAACACACTATTTCTTCCAGCAATGAAAATGCAGTGTTTCCCTTTCCTTGAACCTTTAGATTTAGTTCGTTGAGATGCATTGTAACGTCAGTCATAAAATATAACTTTTGTAGCCATTTATCTTCTTTCAATTCAGGATGATCAATGGTTTTATTATTTAGGAACGCAATGATTTTATGCAGACATGAGGAAAAACGCTTTAAAACACTGACTCGTGAAAGTCATCGTACGATATTGTGCATAATTAAGTCCGAGTGGTGGTTACCATGTCATCTAATAATTCTTTAAATTGGCGATGATAGAATGCCTTAGCTAAAATACTATTGGTAATTTTAATAACCAAGTTCATAACGTCAACTATTTCTTTTGGAAAGGATTGTGTGGCAAAGCGCTTCCTGGTGAATTCTGTAATGAAAAAAAAGATTTCATGATCAATTTTACTTTAAAAATCGAAATGAATCCTTTGTTTATCCAGTCATGTTTTTTGCTCCATCGGTTACAATGGAAACAATCGAGTTCACATTAATGTCTAGTAGCAGCAATCCTAGTAATTCTTCCTTAGGGCATTGAGGTGAGACAAATTTTACAAAAAGTGCCAATTGCGCTGTGTCTTTATGTCATAAGCCTCATCTACAGTAATTGATATTGCTGAACTCAGTTCGATGTCCTTCAACTGTTGTTGTGTCACATCTAAAGCCATTTTAACAGTTCGATCTTGTGCTGTTTTAGCAGATAGTGGAATATCCTTGATTTCTTTTTAAATTTCAGTTTTGTTTTTAAAATCACTAAACAGATTCTCAGACGCTTTTATAAAACACTGCTTAATATAATCACCGTGTGTGAATGGTTTTCCTTGTTTAGCTATTTCAAGTGAAATTTTGAAGCCTGCCATATTTCCTCTGTTCGTGGACTGTGTCCAATTATGTAACAAGGAACTTGACATCTGAGTTATTTAAATTTAAGTTTAAACTTGAATAGGTTCATTTATGCCTGTTCGCCAGCTTTTAATTTTTTTTTAGGGCAAGTTAAAGAGCCGCAGTTGTTTTGGAAAGAGCCGCATGCGGCTCACGAGCCGCGTTTTGCCGACTGCTGCCCTAGACCCATGCGTTTATTTATTGCGTAGTACCAAGTTAAAATGAAGGCTGCCTTACATGTCTTTCCTCATTTACAGTATCTTGCGCCATTCCGAAAGGAGCAGCAAGTTGGGATCTGACAAATATTTTTATGCTGCCATATGAGCCAGCTCTGGAGCTACGAACGGCAGCTCGCTGGCGCTCCTTGCTAACGTAACAGCTATTTCATTGCTCTTGATCTCAGAGTGACCTGACAGCCATCTCAATGTAACATTTAGATGTTCCGCTAGCTCTTTAAGCTTTCTGTGGCACCCCAGAACCACCTCAGTGTCAAATCCGAAATGATATCTACCTTTCCATTCTCGCGCAGACAGTTTGAGATGCTCTCAGCACAAATCTGGATGATAATAATTTCGTCCTGGAAAATGGTGGTGCCCCCTAGGCTAAAAGCTCAACCATCTCGCTCTCCCTCCCTTCAGATTTCAATGCCCGTGCCATTACGCGTTTTCAAGGTATCGACAAACCAACGGGATAGACCCCGTTTCGGTTAACGGATGTATGCTATTCAGCATTTCTCTTGCTGGAGATATCTGCGCTGTTATCGCAAGAGAAGCTGAAAACGGGCGAGATCTTATCCTCCTGGTACTGTCTGCTCGATGTAGTTGAAGATGCTGGTGTGGTCGATGAAGCCCTTTGCGCTGTAAACTTCTGGGGTTGCTTCAGACCACAACAACCCAACTGCAGCTAGAGAAGCCCAAGAATGGTTCCCATAGCAGCCGTCGGCGTAGAAGACATGACTCTCGTGATGCTCAAACAGGCAATCCTTTGGACTTTACTAAGCGCCCTTATTACATAGCCTAGATTTGCTTTATGCCACCAGACTAGCGAGGCGTAAGTTATAGAGGGTACCATAACTTTCGTGCACAGCCAGTGTACCATTGCAAGTTTTAGCCCTCATGTTTTACCGAACAGGCCCAGAAGTTCCTTATGATTTTATTCATCGCATGTTCTAGGTGTGATTTGTACAGCAGTTTGGCGTCCAAGACAACACCCAGTTGGTACAAGTATTTTAGAGCCGAATATAGTGGGACACTGGTGCTTGGGAAGCTTCCTTCTTCATGTGAACGGAAGCATAGTCGTTTTTTTCTGGAGTTGACATTAAAATCCTGTATGCGAAGTTTACTAGGTAGTCAGATAAGAATGTACTGTAAAATTTACCTCAATTGTAATATGCCATATCATAAATAATAGTTACTATAATAATTACTAACCAGTTATAGTAGTGGTACTTCAAACATTCCGAAATAGTCACTTCTACAATATATTTTTGGTAGTGCAACTAATGCTACAAAAGCGTTAAAGGGATCGATGAAACAACTTAAGGTGGATAGTCTGCATGCATAAAGGAAGATCAGTTTACACAACCTTCATGGGGGAGACACTGGTGAATCGGGTCTAGAGAGAATGTCTACTCCCTCTGCAGTAGAATCTGATCGTGAATGAGTTACTAGTGAAGCTAGACAATGCAGCACATAACCAATAAGAATTATGTTTATCTCTTTGTAAAACCACTGATCTACCTTTTCAATTTCAATCGTTAGCAACCAGTCATTCTTTTCAGACTGTTTGAAAACCGCTAAAATCACTCCTGCCCATAAGACGGGCGATACAAGGCTATTAGAAAATCATAGACCCATGGCGATTATCAACAATTTCGCAAAAATGTCTCTACGCTTATGTTTTTCCTCGTATTCGATGTCAGTTTTCTGAAGATTAGCGTGGATTCATCAGTTACAGTTTCTAATTTAACAATCAAGTCACAAACGCTTTCTGAATCCATCGACAGGAATGGGCAAATTGACGTCATGTGCACAGATTTTACCAAAGATTTTGATTGAATAGACCACGACATACTGTTGCAAAAGCTTGAGGCTTGATTCTCTCCACCTACGACTTGGTTTATGCGTTCATACTTGCGCGACAGACAGCAGTTTATCATTTATTATGATCATATATCCAACAACTTCTCGTCTACATCAGGTGTACTACAGCGCAGTAACTTGGGTCCACTGTTATTCTTAATTTATACCGACCTCTGTGACGCGATTGAATATGAAACGCTACTGTTTGCAGACGAACTAAAATTATATAGAGAAATTAGCACTCCAGAAGATTACGTTGTCTTGCAAGAATATATATTGTCAAGCTTTTTATCTGTTGAGATAATAAGTTGAAGATCAACGTACAAAAATATAATATACTTAGTTTCACTCGTAAATCTCAGCCAGCACGGTGTGACCAATAGTGGAATGGCAGATATATCAACCTATGCTCAACTGTGAAAGATCTAGATGTCACATTTTTTACTCCAAACTATGCTTTTTGGAACGCATATCTAACGTCTCATCGACATACCTAAAAGCTTTGCGTTTCGTCGTACGTAATACAAAAGGTTTTATATCTGTCGATTATTCAATGTAATGTATCAAATTTTAACTTCAACAGATCAATCAAATTTATAAAAATCTGTCTTTTCACACACAGCAGGTTAGTAAATCCGAAAGTGTTCCACTACGAACAGGAGTGCCGCAGGATTCCATTCTTGATGCACTTCTTTTTACTATTTATACGTGTGAATTATTCAGGTCAATAAAATGCTTTCACAGCTTCCGTATTCACTCACTTGTTGACATTATTAATAATTCAGGACTTTTAATGAATAATAAACGCAAAATTGGTCTAGGAGGGTGTAAGCACCCCTCAAAGTTACCCTCATTTTCCAAAATTCACGTTAGTACCATCCAAAAAATAATCAATAGTAGGTCTGTGTCATACCGAAAGGGCTTTCAAACTGCATAGGCGGTTTTATACAGGATGTTATGATATAACCGGTACAAAAATCAAATATTTTTTGAAATTTTTAATTTTTTTCTACAGTCATGCATACTTGTGCCTAGTACATTAAAATAGTAACATATGGAAAAATAGAAGGCGTTCCATAAGTAAATGAGGCGCTATTTGTTTTGTTTATCTATCCGATGATAGAAAATTCAAAAATTTTAAGAATTTAAAAATGATTCAGATTAAACATTAGAATCTAACGGTATTATTCCTGGAATCGATGAATGCAGAAACTAATTTCGTTACGTTTCTCATGTTCTTGAATTAATAATAGACATACTTCAGTGCCGCTATTGCTCATAGCTGATTCCATGCAAGCACATGAGTACATATTTCAATACTCTTTCCTGGCATAAGTAGATTTTCACGTTCAACGTCATTTATTTATTGGCATGAAAGACAATGGGAAAGTTGCTCACTTCCTGTTCGACCTATTTCCATTTTTAGTTCATACTTATTAACTGTACTCTTCACAGTGGAAATGATCTGCAATTATAATGCGACTTTCATCAATTATTTTGACTTTTTAATGAAATCATGTTTGCTGCGACATACTTTCAATGAAATATTCACGTGTCCCAGTTTGAGACTCTATATAATCCAAAATTCGATTCAGAGTTAGTTCAACATATTTATAACTGCTTCAGAAGGATGAGACAAAAGAACAGATGAACTGAGTTGAGTTATGAATCGTTAATACATAAACCGAGATCATTTAAATTTTACAATATCATTTGTGCGGAATATACCTGCCACGTAATCGTTTATGTTCACTGTAGACATAAATTTTCAGATGTTATCTATAATCCTTTGCCTGCCGATGTGAAACATGTGTCAGGTTTCTATTGTGGAATTTACGATCGTAAGATTTTCGAGAAGGCAGTGGCTTGGCGGAACTTACCATGATCGTAATCTGTTATGAATATTGATTGCTACGTACTAAAATAAACATTTATATATGCAGGGAAATGATTTGTAGCGCATGTGCTCATATAATTTTTGGTTAATATAAAAGCTCGTATACGATTAGTGATGCCATAAATATTATATCTGTTTACGATATCGGCAATATGATCCATTTTTTTTTTATTTCGTGCAAGATATTTGAAACGTTATAGTCTGAATGGTTATAACGAATTTTTCCAATCAACAATGTATGCATGTAATTTGTAGCATTTCATATTTTTGGATAATAGTAAAACATAATACTATGAGATTCAAAAGATTGTCAATTCCGCTCCTATAGATAGTAACAGGGTATAGGTATATGCCACGTGTTTGTAATGAAGGTTTGAACTAAGTCAGTGTTGGAACACAAGAAAGTAAACGGATCTGTCATAAATAAGAAAAACGTAACCGATATTTGAACTCGCATTCTATAAACGACTATGGATTGGTGTTTCTGCTTGTAAAAATGAAATGTAATTAATTTAACTTTACTAAATTATGATTTTATAACTCAGTACTAACTGGTGTTTAACTAAATTTATTTATTACTTTAAATTATAACATACAATTAGTATAATTATTAAGTGACAAAACTGCATCTCTCAGTTCTTCTATGGTATGCATGCGGTTTCTAAAGATCCTATTTTTTAGATAGCCAAACATGAAGTAATCTAATGGGGTTAGATCAGGCGATCTTGGTGGTCATCTTTGTGCTCTAATGACCCTGTCAGCAAAAAAACTGTTGAAGATATTGGCAGGTTTGTCGAACAGTATGTGCTGGAGCATTATCGTGCTGAAAATAACCTGCTTCAAGCTTATTTTCTTGTAACTCTGCAATAAACAGTTCCAACATCTGTTGGTAACGTTGGGCTGTTACAGTTTCCTCGAAGAAAATTGGCCCTATTATTCGTTGCCTAGCTAACCAAACTCCAACTTTTACGGGATGCAATTGCGTTTCTCGAAATTCGTGTGGATTTTCTGCAGACCAGATACGATAGTTTTGTGAATTGATATAGCCTGTTAGATAGAACCAGACTTCATCCGAGAAAAATGATTTGTTTAGCAAGTCATCGTCCCCTTAAATTGTTATTAAACCAATGACAATATTCCATTCGCCTATCGTGATCTGATGGTAATAATTCCTGTACCGTAGAAACTTTATAGGGATGAAAATGTAACTTTCTTTTGACAGCTCATTGCGTTGAAGTGTATGATAAGCCTGTAAAATTATAAAATGTAATAAACTATTTCACTTAATGTTAATATTGATTTTTTACCTGTTTGTTGAGCTAATTATCACAGATAAATTCCCTTATTTTCTTACAGTATTTAGAAATACTATTGTTGGTGATATTAGATGTAAATATAAACGGTTTCAAAAAAAAATTATAAGATAAATAATCGAAAGATACTTCAACACGCACGCCAATGTCGCTAAATGTCAAGAAAATTCATTTAATGTATGAAATTTGTATGTAGCTAACTTCGCTCATTAAATTGGTAATAAGTATAGATAAATTTTTCCGGAAAACAGTTTTTTTATTACGACAATCATTTTGAATATCATAGTATTTGATAGAATACATTTATTTATTAAAAAAAAAATTATACAAAACTATATATATCTCAATGTCTCAACTTCAGTTTTCCACCTTATTTTATTTTATATAATGCCCATATCGTACCCATATTTTATAAGTAAACAGGAAAAAAAAACTTGAATCGCACTTACATATTTTCTGAACTCACATAGAGGTATTTCTTAAATCTCGCATGTTCTCTCATATATATTCGAATTCCTGGACTTTGTCCATTTTGCGATGCTATTCACATACACCCTCCAACATGCATATTTCTTGGTGAAGTTTGCATTTACGTAAAGACGTATTTGTGATGGTAAACGGCTCCGCGAACAGCAACTCACGAAACGTCTCGTATATATAGGTTTACCCAACTTTTCGCCCGGAAAAATTCCTTTTATTTTGTAACTTTGCTCGAGGGTTTCCATAGAGAATTCGATGTTTCTATACTTTCCTAGCGGTGAACTCACGATAAGAATATAATTGAACAAATATTGAAACAGAGTAGACAAAAATAGTTTCACATAGGTATCGAATTTCCATTAACCGCAAGACAATTCACATTCCGGAATACATTTTCGTTGCTTATTTATTCTAATATTGATGATTACGTAGCTAGCTGATGATAAATCGCTTAAATAAAGCTTTCAGGCATAACAGTGGACAAATCGTATTAAACATTGAAGAGTATAAGGGTTTACGATTTTCGTATTTGTAAATTTGTAAGAGCGATTATATGCTCAACGCTTGCTAAACAGACCTCTACCATACTTTTGGACTTTCGTATTTAATAAGACAATCTAAACCAACCGCCAACCCGTTTTCAATGTTTCTTTTTCCTTTTTCATTAGACGAAGTGTACAAGATTACATTTAAATTAAAAAATAAATACACCACAGGTCCCAATGATCTTGCTGCTTCGGTGATTAAAGAATTTAACTTATACCTTTGTGAAATATTAACTCACTTAATAAATATATCTCTCGCAGAAGGAATTTTTCCAACAGTTTTAAAACATGCTACTATTATTCCAATTTATAAAAAAGGCATAGTTACAGATATTTCAAATTATAGGCCAGTAGCTTTGACATCTGTAATTTCAAAAATTTTAGAATACTGTATGTTAGACCGTTTAAATTCTTTTCTTGATAAACATAACATCATTAGTAATAATCAACATGGATTTAAAAAGGGAAAGTCTACCTCCACTGCATTAATTGAGTTTTATTGTAATATCTTAAAAAATATCGATCAATATAAAGCAGCTATTGGTGTTTTCTGCGATTTACAGAAGGCCTTCGACTGTGTACAACATGAAATTTTGTTACAAAAGCTTGAATTATACGGAATAAGAGGAGTACTTGGGCGCTGGTTTGCTTCATATTTTAACAACAGAATGCAAGTGGTAAAAGTACGTTACAGAAACAATGAAGGAAATGATACTTTGATTGAATCATCGTGGTTACCCACGGATTCTGGAATTCCACAAGGTTCAGTGCTAGGTCCAACACTTTTCAATTTATACATAAACGATATAGTCTTGTTTCTATCAAATATATACCTGACGATTTATGCTGATGATGTCGTAATGTTAACAGCTCCTAATATAAATACTCATATTACTGAAAATACAACAAATTCTCTATTAAATAACTTATGCAATTGGTTTTCGCAAAATAAACTGTCTTTAAGTTTAGAAAAAACAAAATACATGGTATTTCATGCCAGACAAAAGAGTATCGAACATTACAATTTAACTATAAACAAAAAAGAATTATTTTGCTGTGATAGTACTAAATTTTTAGGAGTTATTTTTGATCACACGTTGATATGGAAAGAGCAATGTGACAGTATTGTGCAAAAGTTACACCAAAAAGCTTTTGCTTTTAAACGCTTAAGGTCTCAGATATCTGTGGATTGTTTAATTTCACTGTACTATGCTGAAATTCAGTCTAGATTACAGTATGGTATACTCTTATGGGGAAACTCGGCAAGTTCGCATCAAGTATTTTTAGCGCAAAAGTCTGTGATTAGAAGTGTTGCTGGAGCTCATTTTTATGATTCCTGTCGACCAATTTTTAAAAAATATAATATCCTTCCTCTTTCATGTTTATACATTTTTGAATCGTCATGTTACATATACCAGTCAAAAGTAAATATTCCGACCAACGCGAAAATTCATGATTATGACACTAGAATAACAGATCAACTGCACTTACCTTCTAACTCAATGAATATTATTAGTCAAGGTGCATATAACTTAGGAATAAAAATATTTAATCATTTACCCAACGAAATTAGATGTCATGATAGTTATAAAAGTTTTCGAAAGTCACTAAAAGCATTTTTGTTACAACATTTTTTTTACTCCCTGGCTGAATATTTCGGAGAGTAATACGATCTTTCCTGCTTTATTTTTCTTTCTGTTTATAAATTCCTTTTTTGTTTTTGTATCTTATTATTAAGATTATTCATTTATTGTTCTATAATTTTGTTTTTTAGTTTGGTGGTGGCTTCATTAATTGTGTTTTCATTAATTGTGTTTCCTGACTTATTATATACACAATTGTGTCTTTAATCAACAAATATTATTATTATTATTATATTATTATTATTATTATTATTATTATTATTATTATTAACACTCCTAAACAACATTTAATAAAATCTATTTAAACTATAACTTTTGAGATATGATAAAAAATTGTGTAATTGCCGTGGAAACAATAGTCGGTCAATGTTTTCATAAAAAATGCTTTTTTTAAATTTTTTTACGATCCTAAAGATTACCATATGACATATTTAATTTTACAAATAAATAAGTTACAGTCTAGTTCCTGCGAAGTAAGTTTACTTAGATCTAATGTTCATTTTTATCCAGGTACATTTTCATAAAAAGAAAAACTTTTACCACACACCTTGTATAAAGGACCAATGTGTACTAGTAAGTAGTACATATACATTTTACGTATTTTGTATGCTGAAACCGCCAGCACCTACACCCATCAAGGTGGATGGAGAAGTGTGGCTTCCGCGTGTATTTGTGCTCATCGTGTGCGCTAATGAACACCCGTCAACAGTCGAATGCTTTCACTAATGAAGACAAACAGCAGCGCATAACGACAAAATTGCTCACAGGAACAAATGAGTAGATATGCTTAATGTTACGATTCCATTTGGTAGTAGCGTAGCTACTGACGGGCCTAAAGATACATAGAAGATACTATGGGTAAAATAGTACTGCTTTTATGTGTAAAAACACACTGAGAAAACAATTTAATAATCATAAACAAAAATACAATTATCGTAAGTAAAAAGTTCAGCTGAATAGGGGACAAAAGCAAAGATTATTTAGCACTATAAAAAAGAGATCCTAAACACTGATACTAACAACAAGCAATCTAAGTTACTTACGGTCTGCTTCATACTGGTAACTTATGAAGTTACTTATAATAATTAAACTGAAGTAGTTAAACCAAAGAATATATGTAGTTGCAGTAAGCAAAGATTTGCCCTTGTCAAGTAGTAGGTGTATTGCTATGAATGAACTATTCTATAATAGCTATCACACCTTCATAATTAATACAAGCTATTTAGATTACTTGTGATAGGGAAAGGGTATCATTAATGCACGTTCACTAAATACCTGATATATAGAAGGTAATGGTTTGCTATAAATATACAATATACTTACCTTAAATTTGTTGTTCAACTATAGGTAGTGTAGGAAACGAGGAAGTTTAGTGAATATTTATTAAGTAGCTTACTGTGTACTCTGTGTGAATAACTAATAAAGTACAAAAAAAAAAGTTCCACAAATCTTCGATTATTTATGCAACCGCAAATATAAGTACAGCGTACCGAGCAATGCGTAATTCAAAATTGTTTGCAAATAATTTTTAATAACTATTCAGTGTGCTCTGTAGCTTCGTTTGCATTAATAATCGAAGATTAAATTCGCATTTAATTTGCTAAAAGTGGTACATAATACTTATTACTTAAGAAAAAAAGCAGTATTATTAGTAATAGTTTTATTTTGTATAGGACAAACACAGTGACTACCTGATAAGAATGAAAGACATTGGTTTCACTTTAACAACAGTTTTTTTAAACAATTTACAACGTAATGACTCACAAAATATATTCCTTAATAATGAAAAAATGAACAAAGCAATAATGAAAGATAAGGTAAATGGGGTCGCCTTGAAACGTTATTTAGTTATTGAAGTTTAAACAAAGGACATAGAGAAATATGGCTTTGAAGTTACAACTAATAACAAACAAACAAACAATATAGGCGGTAAACTTGCGGTTTCTGTTGGTTCTTTGCATTGGGCGTTGTCTCGGCGAGTTGATCCTCTGCCGGCGTACGTGGCGGTTATGTCCGGTGATCGCCTCGAAAACGGCTACTTCGTCGGGGTATCCCTAACTGCAGGTGGCACTTAGACTGTGGGATCACTCAGCTAGCGACGGCATCCACACTTTAACTTCACCAACGGGCGCAGATATCATCACAATGACGGGGAATTCAAATATCCCACCACGTGGTTTAAAACTGCAATCTTGAAACATCCGATTGCTTATACGCTCGGTGCTTCTTCTTTCGCTGGGATTCTTTATACGGATGGGGCCTTGAGTTAACCCATCCGGTATTTTTAATATATTTGCGTTCCAACTGGCCTACAATGGTGGTACTTCTTGGCCATCCTTTTTCGACGACCTTTTCCCACGTCCGTAACTCTTACTTGACGTTAGCACGCGCGTAGTTGTCTCGGGGACTATTTCATTACTTCGCCGCATTAGCCAATCAGGAATAGTAAAACAATCACAGGGTGGCAGCAAAACTCAAATAATCATAGTTGTGGCAAGTTGTTACGTATTTAAGAAAATACATGAATCTAATAGCGATCAGCATTGTTGTTACTTCTACTAACCATGTGCTGTAGTTAGATACAGTACCAGTAGTCATCAGTAATACGATACTTATAACAAATTTGTCAGGTACGCTGTGTAATAACCGTTGTATGTATGTATGTATGTAGATGAAGGGTGGTGTTACACTGCGACCTAAAGGATCTATTGTGTCCCCCATTCTTGCTGCTTTACAGCTGGCCTTCCAATCCTATTCCTTTTAAAAAGTGTAGGATGTCAGAGGGCCCCAGTCTAGGTAAGTCTCCCTCTTCGATTTCACATGCTCCCAGGTACAATGCCCTCGGGTTGCACAGTGCTACGCAGTTTGAGAGGAGGTGGATGGGTGTTTCATCCTGTTCCCCACAAAATCTGCATTCAGGATCTTTTTCCAATCCAAGCTTACTCAGGTGTTCTTTCAGTCTACAATGGCCTGAAGGTATTCCTGTTACTATGCGAACATTGTTCTTACTCAGGTTCATGCATTCTGTAAACCTCTTCTGGTTATAAGTTCCCAGAAGAATTTTACTCTGCGTCATTCCCTGGAGATTTCCAGTAACTGGATTTCTCTGCTCCATTTCTATTTTTAGTTTCTTCAGTATTGTACTGCTGCTTAACCCGCAAAAGGGTTCAGGCCCTACGAAAGGCATTCCAGCCCCTTTTTCGCGAGGTTATCCGTTATTTCGTTTCCTTCCACTCCTTGTGACCCGGAACCCACAGGAGGATTACTTTATTTCTTTTGCCTAGCTCATTTAGTTTCCTAGGCATTCCAGACCATCTTGGAGCTGATTTCATATGAGCTCAGCGCCTTGATGGCTGCTTGACTATCAGACATGATGATAATCTCCTGTTCCGATAGTTCCTATCCATATTGAACTGAACACATCTTCCAATAGCGTGTATTTCCGCCTGAAATATATTTGGGTTTTTCCAAGCTTTCGAAATATGTAGTTCTAGCCCGTATATCCTATTCCAGTTCCTTCTGCCGTTTTGCAGCCATCAGTGTACATTTGATGGCATTTCTATTAAAATTCAAGATGGTGTTATGATCCCACTCGCTCCTGTTACTTAGCTTTGTGGTGAATTCCTTCACAAAGCTAATTTCTTTAACATGTCATCCCGGGCATATCCAGGTTTGATCACCGTCAGGAGATTGAGGCCTATACTAATCATTCCTTCTTGACCATTCTTAGTGCGGTTCTTTTCGCCGCGCCCTCCACTACAATGTGGAGGGGGGGCAAGATCCAATACTACTTCAATAGCTGCTGTTGGGCAGGTTCTCATAGCCCCCGTTATGCATACACATGCTAATCTTTGCACTTTCGAGAGGTTAATTCTCGCGGTGGCCAGATTAGTTCTTTTGCTCCATGCTGCTGATGCATAGGTGATGATCGGTCTCACTATCGCTGTATACATCCAAAGCAGTATTTTTGGGTTGCATCCCCAATTTTTCCCTGCAAAGTTTCTGCACACCATCAGAGCTCTTTTGGCCTTGTTGGTTACCTCAAGCTCATGTTTGTTCCATAGAAGTTTATTGTCTAGGGTAAGGCCTAGATATTTAACTTCCGCTCTCCAGTCTATATTTTGCCCATCCAGTTTTATGGTTCTAAGATTGGATTTTCTTTTCCTGGTAAATGCTACTAGGGTTGTCTTAGTGGGGTAATAACCGTTAATAAAAGCACTATTTACAGGAACTACTTCCATTCAGGAAACTGGGTTTAGTTGCAGGTATTAATTAACGAGAATAGTTCCAAGTAAAACTTTATCTATTGTAAATAATTTTTTATCAAGTAAACACTTTACTTAGCCCATTTTTCTCAGTGTGCAGAAATTTATAGGAATTATACTATAGTTATCTGTAACCACATGCCTTATGGATTCATAAATTTAAGGATTTACAGCTTTTTGCTCAGCATTCCACCATTAGTAATCCATTTTATTTTGCGTAAATTTAAACAGACCAGATTCCTTTTGACGTCTTCTCGTGCATATGCACTATACACCATTATTCTTAAGAACCGCGTAGAATAAACGCTCTAGAGAAAATTCTCAAGCGATTCTTTATTTAAATCCACCTTTTTTTCTTCTCTCCCGGTTCCTTTATACGAAATCGTCCAGACAAAAAAAAAACACTGTAATTACTTTTTCCTCGAAAATTAAGCAATTAGCGCGAACAATAAGCAAACGTTAAGAGCTAACAAAATGGAGTAACAAGTAACGCCCCACCCCTTCGTCTCGAACGGCCGTGCGACCGGCGACGTTCGGCTAAATCTCTCACACAGCACAGGCAAGGAGAAAGGGGTAAAGATGCGCAATTAGCGTGGTAGTCAAACGTGATCGGAATTTGCGGTCCCCGAAGGCAGTAGCGTCCCTTTGACTAACTTGGAATTGTTCGCTCTATACGGTCTTCCCTTTTACATCAAGGCGTATTCTGTATGCTAGCTTGTGTGTGTGTGTGTGTAGGCGAATGCCTGTGCTTGGCAAGCCTGGTATAGGTGCACTTAACACACCCAGCTACCGGTCGAATTACGTAAAGGAAATTGTGCAGCTTTTGATTAAGGAAGAATCTATATTATACAGTTATATTGTATCTTTCGTAATGTTCTTTCAGATTTCCCTAACAGCCGCAAATATACCAAAGATATTTTTAAAAATATATTCGATAAATATTTTTATAATATAAACATACAATTGAAATATTTACTCCATATTTTAAATCAATGTAAGTTTGATATTTGTTAAAATATTATTTATATGAAAATTGAGATATTATAAGCAATCATACAACCCAGATAACAATTTAAGGTTAATACAAGCCTTTTTAAACGTTGTTCCGACAAGGGGAAAAAGGTTGTCACCAAGCTTGTTATGGCAAGGGTGTAAGCTTACTGCAAGGTTATGACAAGCTTGCTAGTTGACACAGGACAAGGTTTTTCCCAAGTAAGGTTACAGGTTAAGCTTGTCTGTAAAAGCATGTGATAAGGTTACCATGGCAAGGTTCCCATAAGCTTGTCTGTAAAACGATATGACAAGGTTGGAATGACAATGTTGAGCCAAACTTTAGAGAAAGCCTGTACAAACCTTGATAAAAGTTTGTAACAATCAAAACAAAATAGGAATTGGATATTAATTTCTTCTTTTTCTTGGTTTCTAGGTCATAAAAATATAGAAATGTACATTAAGGACGTTTCGTTTTAATTTCAACAGCTTTTTCAAGATATATGTAAAAATATAAATTATAAATGGTATACATTTTTTTTATTTAATAAAGAAAACATTGTTTACTATGAATTTTGAATTATGATTTATCATTTATTAAACAATTTACTTATAAGTTACACCATTTACAATTATATTTTTTATATGTATACTTGAAAAAGCTTTTGAAATCAAAGTGAAACGTCCTTATTAATGTACATTTCCATATTTTTGACCTAAAAACCAAGAAAATGAAGAAATTAATACCCAATTCCTATTTTGTTTTGATTGTTGTAAGCTTTTATCAAGGTTTGTATAAGCTTCTCTAAAGCTTGGCTATAGTCAAGGAAAGGAGTTGGTATATGACCTCTTCTTCATGTGACTTTGAAAATTACTAAAATATTTTAAGGAAAGATATAACCAGCAAGCTGAAACCAAAATAAATTTCGTACAAATAAACTTTATGTAACTTCCAAGTGTTTTCAAAAATGTTTTTTACAAAATTATTGCTAAACAAAACTCAGAGAGAATTTTAGTAAATTAGATATAATTTGCGTTCTTTTTATTATTTTCGGATGCCGTCCATCGTCTCCTAAAATATTTTATTGTTTTCAAAATCACATCTGTTTGCATCAAGTAAAATTCATTCAAATAAAATTAGAATTTCAGTATTTAATAATAAAAAAAAAAACTTCTACATATTTATATATACATATTTAGATTGCGTTTTTATATTTATATAGAACAACACTATAATCTATTTCCGTTGCCATCGTGTTGCCGCGATTCTCTGTAATAAAAAAACGACAACTATTAAAAAATTAACAATACCAGAGGTGGAAGACAAGGAAACGGCTATCAGTTTTCAAGAGTCGACAAGTCGTCGTGGATATTATGAAAAGTAACTGTTTCCCTCGTTACTACAAAATACAAACTATCTTTTTTTACTATACTTAGTGGTTATTAAATAAAATACTCACCAAAATAATTTTAAGCATTTCAGTCTTCTGGAAAGGTTTTTTTAATCTTTTCCCTGTTAGAGAATGATTTGCCGCAATATTGTCCTCTAGTGGCTTTTTTAGGATGTTTGATGTCAAACTCTTAACGTTCCTTCCATGGGTTGATATCAAATATCGAATATGTAAATTTTTGTTGGAATTAATTCAATAAATGAACATGGTTTCGGACTTAAAAAAACAGGTAATAATTTAAATAATATCAATTACTCACCAACTTTTTTTCTCCAAGAAGAGTTTTCAACTATTTGATGGTTTACTAATGTCATAGAAGCTTCTATATTCGCTGAAAAAGAATTTCATAAGTTATGAAATTGATTCTCCTCTTAATCCTTATTAGTTACCATATAATGCCTGTTGTATTGTGGCAGTCTGTTGGGAAACCTTAAACCGTATCATTTTAGTTTCTAAGCACTCTGCTATGAAAGAAAATCTTCTAAGACCTTCCACATTACGCCTGGGTTTAATTTAATTTGGTGACACTCATTACTGTAATCGGTTCCTAAAAAATATTGATAACATTAGAATGATTTCTTGAAATAAGAGATACAAATACATATATATAATATTCTTATTAATTATAACACTAAATTTATATGTGTATTTTTGAATTTATTTAAAATTCTATTACACTGTCATTAAACTGAAAAAACCTCAAACATTTAATTATTCATAATTTGTGAATTATATAAAATCAAATTATACTACAAGCTATCTAGTTAGCAAATATAAACTATAACTTTTTAAACTAAGTGCATTGGCTTATGCGCTTATGGTGTAGAAATTAGGTTAGAATTATATGCAATAGTTGGGCAATTGGGGCAGACACAGTTCAATTCATCGGTTAGAATTATAAACTATTGATATTCTTGAAGCAACAACGCATATCTAGTAAAAGATATAAAATTAGGTAATACTTACTTTTGCATGAATGATGTTTTAAAACTATTATACACTGAAACAGCTCAAACGCGTACAACACACTAGACACAACAAATAATGGCGGTCGATGACAGAATAGCGGAATGGCGGTTAAACCAAAAAAAAATCAATACTCGATAAACGATTGACGCCGAATCACTCCGGAAATACACGAAGTCATCGTACCTTGATATAATAACTTTGTCGCAACCTTGCATTAACCCCAGCATTAACCTTTTACTGTTAAGTTTGTCTGGACAAGGTAAAGTTAAGCAAGTGGCAAGCTTATCGTAAGCTTACGTGTTATCTGGGAAAGCTATTTAATTTGCTAGAATTAACTAAAATTTTGTGTGGACAGTAACCTGTGTACATTTCTTGGGTGTTTAGAATGTATAACATCGACGACAAAAAGCTATTTGAAACTTTCCCGGAAAGTAAAAAAGAACAACATACTTGGAGGTGTCTCAAAGGGAAGAACTTGTTTCTTCACACTCATCATAGAAGTTAATAATCAATAATGCCTCAAAAATATAATATAGTAAATAAAATAAATAATTAAAATCAAAAAATAAAAAATGAATTCTAAAGTTAGATAAAGTAGAAGTTTTGAGTTAGGCATAAGAGCCTAACTCAACTCGTTTACTAGATAATTAACTATCCTTCAAAATGTAAACCAAAATTGAAGAGGCATGCCTGTCATGCATATTTAAGCTAGATATTTTAAAGTGTATTTATTTTTTAACTAAAGCATTAGATTTGATAATAAAATAAAAGTAATGCAAAAAATTATACAGGGTGAAGGAAAACATACTTTTAATTTTCGCTATCTTTAAAGGCAAGTAACTTTCTTATTTTAAATGGAACACTCTGTATTTATTCCCTTATTTAGATTCTAATTTTAACAGTCTTTAAGATTGTTTTAATGCTTCCTATACCTATCTGTTATAGTTTATTAGTAATTTAGAATTTTTCTATTTCAAATATTAATTCCTATCCATTATTCATTTTTTGAAGTAGGCTTGGACAAAACTGCTGCCATGTCATAATATAAGGGTGTTTCATTTAATATTTCACAACTTTGGTGTGTAACTTTTCTGTGAGTCACTCTGTATACTTAAAAATAATTTTGAAATGTGCTCCTTCTGAACCTGTATAACCCCTAACAAAAAAAAAAAAAATATGTTACCACTTTTCGTATATAAACCAACGCGAATATGGTGGCCCACCTGTATATACAGTGCCCGGCATGAATATTGTAACATATTTGATTTTTTTTTATTATTAAAATATACTAAAACATACTAAAACTTTTTGTTTTTTTGGGGATAAGTTGTGCATGTCTAGGAACCCTAAAATCTATTTTGATACACGTTAGGTGACCACTAATATGGCGGTAAATTTAAAAAATATGCTGTGAATCTCCAAAAAGTGAGGTCAGATGGTATATCAAAAAAAAAAAAATTATTAGAAAAAGTTGTTTAGAATTCAATTCTGAGCTGGATGTAAATTTTTGTAAAGATACTTTAAAAAATTTTAAAATCAAAATTTTTTCAAATCTTGATCCATTGAATTACATATATTTTTTTTTTGTTTTTAGCAACTCAGCTACAGTAATATTTGATATTCATAAATTGTATGTTGAACCAGACTGAATGAAATACCAACTTATTATTTTTAAAAACGTAAAAATCAGTAGAAGTTACGAAAGGTATATATACACAGAGATTAAAAATGATTGTCAATTCCGCTCCTATAGATAGTAACGGGGTGTAGGTATATGCCGCGTGTTTGTAATGAAGGTTTGAACTAAGTCAGTGTTGGAACATAAGAAAGTAAACGGATCTGTCATAAATAAGGAAAACGTAACCTATATTTGAACTCGCATTATATAAACGACTATGGATTGGTGTTTCTGCTTGTAAAAATGAAATGTAATTAATTTAACTTTACTAAATTATGATTTCACAATTCAGTACCAACTGGTGTTTAACTAAATTTATTTATTACTTTAAATTATAACATACAATTAGTATAATTATTAAGTGACAAAACTGCATCTCTCAGTTCTTCTATGGTATGCATGCGGTTTCTATAGATCTTATTTTTTAGATAGCCGAACATGAAGTAATCTAATGGGTTAGATCAGGCGATCTTGGTGGCCATCTTTGTGCTCTAACGAACCTGTCAGCAAAAAACTGTTGAAGATATTGGCAGGTTTGTCGAGCAGTATGTGCTGGAGCATTATCGTGCTGAAATAACCTGCTCAAGCTCATTTCTTTGTAACTCTGCAATAAACAATTCCAACATGTGTTGGTAACGTTGGGTTGTTATAATTTCTTCGAAGAAAATTGGCCCTATTATTCGTTGCCTGGACATAGCTAACCAAACTCCAACTTTTACGGGATGCAATTGCGTTTCTCGAAATTCGTGTGGATTTTCTGCAGACCAGATACAATAGTTTTGTAAATTGATACAGTATGTTAGATAAAACCAGGCTTCATCCGAGAAAAATGATTTGTTTAGCAAGTCATCGTCCCTTAAATTGTTATTAAACCAATGACAATATTCCAATCGGCTATCGTGATCTAATGGTAATAATCCTGTACCGTAGAAACTTTATAGGGATGAAAATGTAACTTCTTTTGACAGCTCATTGCGCTGAAGTGTGATGAAAGGCTATAAAATATAAAATGTAATAAACTATTTCACTTAATGTTAATATTGATTTTTTACCTGTTGTTGAGCTATACCACAGATAAATTCCTTATTTCTTACAGTATTCAGAAATACTATCGTTGGTGATATTAGATGTAATATAAACGATTTGAAAAAATTATAAGATAAATAATCGAAAGATACTACAACACGCACGCCAATGTCGCTAAATGTCAAGAAAATTCATTTAATGTATGAAATTTGTATATAGCTAACTTCGCTCATTAAATTGGTAATAAGTATAGATAAATTTTTCCGGAAAACAGTTTTTTTCTTACGACAATCATTTTGAAACACATGGTATATGCGCACATACAGAGACAAAAAGGATAGTTAGAAAATGCCCGTAATTTTTAAGTATTTTGTACAACATGCATGAGCAAATATAAATTGACACGTTAAAACATTTAAACCTTGTGACCAAGCATTTAATAATAAAGATTGCTTCGAGATTAGAAGTATTACAACATTCGCTTTTGTTCGCAACCCAGTCAAAATATATCAAACCCCACTCAACATTTTTCAATAATAGACCTTACCGAAACCGGAAAAAGAAATATTTCCCGACATAAACTCTGATTCACACCCCGCCGTTTTTAACGCGAACGGACAATTGAAAACGTATAACAAGATTATGATATCACACTTGGCGGCGGTCATTTCCGCTACGTCCGTTATTTTCGGCGGCAATATTTACAATTATAATCCTAGCATGCACGTCCACAACATAAATCCGCAGCGGAGTCGAAATTCGACGCGATTATTCACCGTCTGGGTTGTGGCAACGCGAAGGTATCCATTATACGGCGTAGATAGGGATCGGTGACACTCCCCCTTCCCCGCATAAATAAGCAGTTAATTCCCCTCGGGGGAAAAGAAAACACAGGAAACGAACACGTGGTACCGTGGTAATCGGAAAAATGTAAAGCGAATGATAACGTTAGCGTTGGCGACAGTAGAGGTTATGCTATTTTCTATGAATGGTAGCACTATGTAATATCTATATTAAGGGCTAGTACATATGCTACATGACTCTAAAGACGGGTACATACCAGAGGACAAAGCGAATGTAACGTGTAATGTGACGCGAATGTAATGGAGACGGGTTTGCGCAACGAGTAGTAAAGCACCTCGAACAGAATGAACGTCTGCCGCAATATCATCATCGGCCGGCAAAAGCGTAACATATTATCATGAAACAACATTGGTTGTTTAATTCAAAAAAGAATCGTTACCTAATTTTCCAAAAAAAGATGTAAACTTAATACTATTAACTGTACAAAGGGTATGCAACCTTGCATACACGTCAATTTTTGATGATGCGACTTGCGATCTCTTCCTGTGATGAAACCGACCTCACAAAGAATTAGTTCAAGCTCTGGCGCTACTTAAATCGAAAGCTGGGTGTGACTTCGTAATAATATTTTAAAATGGGCGCCAACAATGACCAAACACGGTAGGGAAGTTGGGATATCAGTAACAAACACAACAGATAACTACTGTTAATATTTAATAATAATAAGGATAATAAATGTAAATAAACAAGACAAATAGGTGAAAAAAAACAAACATTAATAATGTACAAACAGTATGGTCAGCCACGATTAGTGAATGGAGTTATGCCACTATATCATGAAACAACAACCAGGCATTTATATTTTAGGTTAATTAAAATTATTAATTGATTTTAAATCAGAAGATTTAGGCATCGAGGTTAAACATTAAATTTTATTAAAAATATCAGGCAAGTATATATATTGAAATTATGAAATTCGAACAGTATTAAAGTTAGATAGCATGAATGTTGCTACGTTAAATCTGGAATCATGTTATGACTGTATATGTCAAAAGTCAAGCAAGGCCTGAGTGTTGCATAATTATAAAAACATTGAAAATTGGTTGTAAAAATAAAAATAAATAAAGTGCAAGTTAAGGAGGGCTATAAAAATTATGTAAATATAATAATAATGTGTTCTTTAACCACAAAACAGCTGTTAGGTGTTTACATAAGAAAATTCAGTAAATGCTTACAAAATAATACAATTAGATGTTTCATCTATTTCTACAAGTATCTTAAGATGTTTAATTCTTGTTATAGAACCTCTGTGACTGACAAACGTTGTTCCAGTGTTTAATTGTTCCCAAATCGGAGAGGTGGAAGTTGATTTTAAATGATGTCGATGGTGAAATTCAGGTAAAAACGCTTATAATAAATTGCCTCGTTGTTAATTGTTGTTCATTTGTAGTAGACTGTGGCCTCTACTCCTATACATATGAAGCGAATGGATGTGCAAATTTTATTTCGGCCCCGATGCCCCCGATCGACACAGGTTCCTCGCCTTTGACTGGATTTATCAAATATCGTTGGTCAAAATTTGTATCGTAGAAATAAATACTGTGCAATTTAACAAGACTCTCTTCCCATTATTAATAATAGATATGCCCAAGATGTTGCATCTACTATTAAACAGCAAGTCGGCACAGATTTCTTGTCCTCGACTGAATTTATCAAGTATTGCTGCTTTAAAGTTGTGTTGTGGAAATTGATATTAAGAAATTTAAAAAGACTTTCTTTCATTCGTCTTATTTATCCAATGAAATTGCCCAAAATGTGGTACCCTTAACCGGATAGCCTGAAAGTTAGAAAAACATCTTACCATGTGCTCATAAAAATGAATTCTAGAAAAGTTTTTTATCTCTCTCTCTCTAGTCACTCAGTGAATTAAAAAACTAAATCAAAGTTAAATTATTCACAGCTTGAGGAGCTAATTAAAGGTAAATTAATCTGATCAAATTAAATAATACTAAAATACTTACTGAGATGTTATAAGCACTTAATTATCTAACACCTGCATAACGTGCTACGAGGTTTAGGAAACTTTAAACAGAAATAATACATGATAGGTGTTACCAAAACTAGATTGTTAAACAAAGTTGATAAATAAACTACTAAAACAATAATGAACACATAATAGTTCGTTTTGCAGTCTATCAAGTGAAAATAAGAATTAGATATCGTGACAATGAAACCAGCAATTTTTCCTATCTTTCTGTTAACATATCAATGTATTTGGATTGCAAGTACATCATAGAAAAGGATAAACTAGAATCACTAGAATGGTCTCTCTTTGTATAAAAATTGGTTATTTTTTTAAGAGCGCCATCTTACCTATGGATTCACAACTATTGAGAATATTATTGAACCTACACCACAATGGTTCGTAACTAAAAAAGGCGGTATTTTTTGAAAAATATACCCCTGATATTTTGATGTAGCTATTACATTTGTACCTCTGAACTAAACAGTATTAAGCCTAATTGTTTTGCATTCGACTTAATACTGCTTAGTTCTGAAGTACAAACTTAGTTCAAATGAAAATTGATATTTTACCAGCAAAATTAAATATTCAATTATTGTTTTCTTTTTAAATGAACAAAATACAGATTTTTGGTAAAGTATCATTTTTTTTACAATAGAAATGTCTGTTACAATTAAAACACATAATGTAAGTAAATATTTTATTATACATTTCACGATAATAAGCTGTGATTTCAGATCTTAACACGAAAAAAATAGGATTGTAAATGTCTTGAAATTAGTCAAAATGCACTAATTAAAAATTGATTTAAAATTACTATGTTGCACATTATTTCTGTTTCTTTTGCTGTTTATGGGAAGCTATGTTTTTAACAGGGTCATTAATAGTTAAAGGTTTAAAACGACTGTCTTTGCCATTAAGAATCTTATTTATAGATTTTGTCCACCCCAAAAATCATAAGGTTGATTAAATTATTTAGAAAAATATCTACTAAATTAGGATAACGTTCACATATAATATTGCTAAAATCCATCACATTCTACGATTGTGCGGCAAATATTATTGTTTAAATAATTTCTGACAATTTCTTGGGATACTACAATTGCACATTCATGAAAAATACTCATGAACAATGTTGATGGCAACATTAATTATTTAAGATCATATCGCTTTACCATTATTAATTTATATTGTTCTCCATCAGATGTTACGAGTAAATTTTTCATGCAGGTATCGCATTTGTCCACTTGTTTATATATTTTTCTGGCAATGTAACCGCAGACGTAATTTTCTATATAAACATGTACCGGCTTATGTGTTACATCTACCATTAAATTAATTAATACTGGTAATGGATGGTTTAAGAAAATAAATTATTAATTGTCAATGTTTTAAGTGAATTTATGAAGCCCTTGCAAGTGGGGTTGATGTTCCTCACAACATGACTTCTGATGCAGCAGAAGAAATTCTCGATGGCATCTTGATTAAATCGCCTGGGCATGATGTATGTAAAGCCAAGTGAAGAAAATTTCTCGATAAACCATCAATCATACGTATCCAATTTCGATAGATGGTGTTTACTTTTTTGTTTTGATATCGCTATTTTGCATATACCATAACAAATTATCCGTAAGTCACTCTAACAAAAAATATAATTCACACAACACAAAACCATAAACGCAAAAAAACAAAGAATAAATGTCACTCGGTTGTTAAACAGAAAATGGCTGCTGGAAATAGTAAACACGAACGTCATTAGCTAATAGGGCGACCCTTGCGGATTTTTCTTGGTACTAATCTTCTGAATAGTTATGAATCCATTGGTAAGATGTCGCAAAATTTCGAAATACAAGCGATACAAGCTGGCAATCTTACTGCCCTCCCCATGAAGTACATATAAAACCATTTTCAAACTACATTCAAGTAAAATAAATACACAGTAAAAAAAAATTAAATGTTCTTTCGGACTAAACTGGATCCAACTTTGACCTGTCAAAATCTATTGTAAAAATATTCTTTCAAATTCTAATATTTAAATTCAATGTGTAGGTATCTCACTACTGATCATCTTTACTTCCTGAATGGAAAATTCGAAAAGAAAATGTCTTTAACGAAACTTGCCAAACAAACACGTGTTATAAATTCATTTCACGAATTTTTATTTGTAGCGCCATCTCTGCTTCAAGGAATTAGCTTCGCTAAAATAGAAAACTGCACACACTAATATTTCATTTATCGTTATAAGGAACAATTATAAGAAATTTTATTTCAAAACACTTAATTTCCATTCTACAATACCTGCTGCGGTAAATTAACCTCATCAAAACAGAAACACCGTTACAAACTCTTAACTAAAAAATCGTTTTTCCATGGAATTAAGGAACCGCCCCCGTATAAAACGGATTAGTATGAAGACATCTGCGTCACCGAATTAGTATTCCAATTATAGAGATTGTAAATTTTTGATATCAGCGGCATCCATGACAACCGTTAAATTCGCCCACTAATCCACGCTAACTTAATCACGTCTTATCTGATTAGGAAAATTGTCCGACTTCCCGAGCTTTCTGTTGACATCCTCGGCGTACATTCGAGCGGCCCGCTCGAGTGCCACATTATCTCACGGTTTCGCCCCGACTTAGGAGAAGCCGTCGCTTTGAAGCGGCCGCGTTTTCGGGAAATTTAATGATTGGAGGGTGATCAAGTGTAATTATAATATTCGCCCATACGGGAAACAATTGCAATTCCATCGTTTGAAACGTCGCGGTATGCAATTAATATTCGTAGTGCGAATAAGAGATAGGGAAATTGTTGAATCGGTGAAGGAAAATTACAATTATTTTGATGGGATTTGTTCTTAGCCGATAATGCAAAATTACATTTTTTCTTTTTTCTTGAGGTAGCGGCTCTTTTTTAAAAATGAATTAATTTTTTTTACCAATTAAAACATTCTTTTTTGAAGTTTCGACAAGTTTTTTATTATTGTCTTCTTCAGAAATATTTACTACAGTTCAATTTAAAAAAAACTTTAAAATTACTTTAAAATTTACATTTTTCTAAAAATTACTAACAATGTTATTTGTCATGTACACTTCTCACAGGAAAAATCGGGACACCAGCAATTCAGAATTTTAAAATTTCTTGATTGTAAATGCAACTTTCGGAGGACGTATTCACTTATCTTAGCCATAAATCACTTAATTGTATGTATTACTGCGATCAAAGGTACGACTAGAAATTTAAAGAGAAAAATAAATAACAACAAAAAGAACTCTTGAATAGACGGCTTTATTTAGAAATATATATGTATTTAACTTGTTTGATGTTATGTAGAGATAATTCTTTTTCAAGAAAACATGTGGTGATGGGATTTTATTATTTAAAATTATGTTACTTGCTAGTGGTGCTTTGATATTAGTTACTTACTTGGATTTATGCTCGCGAGTATTAGTTTAGCAATAGATATGTCAGTCAGCCTTCTCAGTTTTGGGATAATGTGATTTTCACATATTTATTGACTACACTATTATTGATTTATTAATTACTATTGTTGTTTAATATTCTTAAATATTGTATTACTATAAAGTTTTCTTCTATCTATAAAAATTACCAAAACCAGGTTTAAGATTATTTATAAAATTCTTAAATACAGCAATCAAGTTCGCAAAGAAATTATTTATTTTATGAACCCTCCGTTTATTGTATTTTCAGGAAATATATCTTAGTAATCGCCTTTATAATCTGACGTCGTTTTTCTTGAAATATGGCCAACACTGGGTCTCTTTACAAACTGTCTTTATGTAGCACAAGTTTATTAACAATTATTAAATTTTATTGGATTTATAATACATAACAAAGATTGTAAGAAAGCATATTGTTCGTCAATCTCAGTTAGTGCTAAAATATTTATTTTTGAATTTGATACATTTAATACTTTTTCGTTGCTACTGCCCGAAGCTGTGTTACAGACCAAAAGTGTTAGCTATATTTCAATAAAATAGAACGATATTGGATTACACAGGCGATAGTTAAGATATATTTCTTGAAAATACAATAAATGGAGGGTTAATAAAATAAATAATTTCTTTGCGAAATTAATTGTTTTAAAAATTTTGTAAATAATATTAAACTGTTTTTGGTAATTTTTTAATACATAGAAAATATTTTGTAGTAATACAATATTTAAGAATACTAAACAACAACAATAATGAATACATGAATAATAGTATAATTAATCAATGTGAAAATCAGGAGGCTAATTGACATATTGTCCATTGCTAAAGTATTACATGCGGGCATAAATCAAACTAAGCAACTAATATCATAGTAATAGGTAATATAATTTTAAAATCCCATCGCCATATGTTTTCTTAAAAAAAGAATTATCTCTACATAACATCAAACAAGTTAAATACATATATGTGTATTTCTAAATGGTGCCGTGTACTCAAGAGGCCTTGTAGTTGTTATGTATTTTTTTTGCATTAATATTTCCGTAATCGGTATTTCTAAGGAAACACCGCCACCGAAATTCCAATGTGTTTATTTAATGTATAAAACTTTTTCTCTATATGCATTTATATTTCTGTTTAAATTTTTACTCTTTATCTTTGATCGCAATAATACACACAAAAACGTTATTTATGGCTTTGATAAGTGCATATATCCTCTGAAAGCTGCATTTACACCCAAGAAATTTTAAAATTCACGATTGCTGGTGTCCCGATTTTTCCTGTGAGAAGTGTACAATACTAACTATGCGTGACGCATACTCTTTTTAAAATGTTTGTGTTGTCTTTAAATGTGTATAAAAAATTGAATTGTAGTAAATATTTCTGAAGAAGACAATAATAAAAAACTTGTCAAAACGTCAAAAAAGAATGTTTTAATTGGGTAAAAAAATTAATTCATTTTAAAAAAAAAAGCCGCTACCTCAAGAAAAAAGAAAAAACATAATTACAATTATTTTGATGGAAGTCCGGTCCACAAAGTGTGCAACAAATGGGAGTTTCCTTTATTAGTTGCGCTATTGTAAAATAAATACTGCCAAACGTTGGTGCATACTTGACATCTAAACTGGATACACTGTAACGGCATTCACTTGTTATTTTCAATTACTAAGATGAAAGACGAATTATTATGTACTCATCGTTTTTAGCAATTTATTTATCAAACTTGTTTTAATAACCTAGTTTTGGCAACAATCATTATCAATTATTTCAGCTTAAAGTTTTCAGTTGGTAGCACTGAATTTTTCAAATTTCAAAAACAAACCTAAACGAAACAGTTGTTTATTTCAAGTGTCATAAATATATGCAACTTGTTGCGATTGATCATTATCTACATAGATCAACCAACGAGATGCTTAGCATCCTCCATGTTTGACTAATTTTCTATAAATAATTGTATGTGTGTACATTTCGAACAATTTTCATCTGTATTATTTACAACTAAATCCGCTTTTTTGTTGTGAAACCTAAATTTGTAAAAACCTTCCACAGATTGCGTATTTTCAATTTCAGCAATTTGCCATATGATATTACATATTAAATAAACTTTATGCAATCACTAAATGAAATATAATATGCTGGATGCAAAATCGTTCCTGCGTTCACGTTTAAACGATTAATATTTTAAAACAATTAAAATATGGCATGCGATACGAATACCCTCTCTACACCCTTATTTGATCATGATGTATACTTTAACAGAGCAGTGAATATTATATTATAGTCCTGTACGCTGAAATGTTTAATTCAAGGACCCTAATAGCCAAATTTAAATTCCCCGACAAAATTTTTAGTGATTTCAACGTAAAGGCATTAAAATAACTACTGATGTAATACAAAATGGTGGATAATTTTATGTTTCAAAGTTGAAGTTACTAAGAATAATTGCGGGAAATTTAAATTTGGCTATTAGGGGATTTAAAAAAAATGAACGATGTATTGTAATACAATAAATTTATTCCAATCCTTAGATGACTTGATACTTTCGAAATATTTAAATGTGGAGATTAAGTATATAATTTTCCCCTACCAGATGTTGAAATTAATCAATTAAACTTTTAATAAGTAAGGAATACTCTCAATCGAATGATTTTTATTCAAGTCGCTCAAATACTACTTATCGCTTGATGGTATTGATATTCAGAGGTTTTGAATGATTAAATACTAAACTAAAAGCGTAACTGAAAAGTTAAAATGATTAATATTTACCTGGGTAATCTGTAATCGCCAAACGGATTTATTTAGTTTAGAAACGAAGCTAAAATCATAAAAGTTGTTCCACTCCGAAAAGGAATTTTATCCAGGGCTTTAGGTAATTCTGATGGTCTTTATTTATAAAGAAAAGTTATAAATTTCTTTCTGAAATATTCAATTGCTCAGATGAAATTGAAATTTAATTTTAACCGTATTAATTTTTTCTATAATGAATATATATTGCTTAAAGTGCAATTACTGACCAAAGACGTATTTGTTATTTGTTAAATGAACTCATTTAACTTACTTGAGATTATAATATCCTTATTTACGTTGTTTTTACACAGTTTCACATTTGGAACCTTTTATTAAATAAAATCACTTTTGTCTGCACTTCTTTTTATCGTAAAAAAATGATCATAATTGATGTACAAGAGTCTCATGTACAATATCATTGAAAGTGGGCATTGTCAAAATGCATATTAGCGTAGAGGACATTTTAACGACAGTCTCCCATAGCACCTCCTCACATACGACGCATACACGACAACAACTGAACTCTCTGTTAATAGAGTAGTCAACGTTCTCCATGAGTGGTTCTCCCAAATCAAGATTGCGTTGAGCTCGGACAAAACTAAATATATGTTGTTTCATGCCCGACAGAAGAAACCCTATAGAATTACTGTAAGATTAGCTGACAATACTTTAGCAACATGCGGTACCACTAAATTCTTGGGAGTTAATCTAGATTCAACTCTTTCTTGGAAAGAACATTGCTGTGACCTAATAAAAAAATTACATGCTAAGAGTTATGCTTTTAGGTGCCTACCTGTTGCGACCTTACTCTCCCTGTATTACTCCGAAATTCATTCACGGTTACAATATGGTATATTACTGTGGGGCTCCTGTTCTACCATGCAGCAAGTCTTCCGGGCGCAAAAATCTGTGGTAAAATGCATAGCTGGTGTACGCTACAATGACTCGTGCAGACCTTTATTACAAAGATACAGAATCCTACCCTTACCATGTATATATATTTTAGAATCCAGTAGCTATATATACGATATTAAAAACAATATTCCGACAAATGCTGACTTTCACCAGTATAATACCAGGAACAGACAAAATCTACGGGCACCTCAGTACACCATGTCCATGACACACTCTGGAGCCTATAATCTCGGTATAGCTTTTTTTAATAAATTACCAGCGCCAATAAGGGAAAGTAGGTCTGTTGTATGTTTTAGAAAGAGTTTAAAATCCTTCCTTTTAAAAAAAATATTTTATTCCCTTAATGAATTTTAATTTCTTTTTTTGCCGATACATATATTTTTTTTTTTTGTCTTGTAGTGTGCTCACTCGCTTTTTTTTTTAAATTGAATTCTAAGTTAATAGAATATATTAGTTTAGTCTTCAATTTAAGTTTATATTTTTTTGCAATTTCTTTTTTATTTGTTTAATAGCAATAGAATTTTTGTTCTAATTTGTTTTAGCTTAGAATCAACTTTAGTTTATTAGAATGTAACCTGTTTTGTTCATTATTGCCACCCATATTTTATTTTATTTCTTTTGCTTGAATTTGAACTTTTTTTCATTTTACTTATTAGTGCTAAGCGGTGATGGATTTTCTTTCCTTTTCATTGTTTTTTTTTTGACTCTGTTATATACAGTATTTAAGTGTCTTATAATAAACACACTATTATTATTATTAGTATTATTATTATACTGTAGTAATATAACTGCGTTGTGGCCAGCGCCTAATGGTCCTTCTACAACCGCTCTCCAGACGAACGATGCGTCCACTCGCGTTGGACGCTGGCAGACGACTTCCTTTGTTTGCTTGCGTACCTACGCTCTCCCACGTATTTCCTCGGCTGTCCACAAACCAGGGACGTTGCGCTATCCTCGTGTTCGCGGCAAAGTTCTTTATTCGTCTCTTCCTTTCTTGACGCCGCTTACGTCATCGCACGTACACGCATCGATTAAATAGAACTAAAGATACGTTACAAATTCTCCATGTTTTATATGATTACGTAAATAGCATGAAATTGAATATCTTTTATTAAGGAAGTAAATGGTAAATTAAATTTAAAATAAAATGCATTCTAGGCGTCACATCACATTTTCAAACATTAGAACTAACACGTAAATAAGTTCAGAAGAAGATTTTGAATGAAAATTAAAAAAAAAATGTGTAATGGTATGGTATAAAAGTAAAAAGCAATAAACAGTTGACATTTCTTTACTGACAATTCCGACCTATCGACTGGGCATCGAAAGGTGTTCTCTAGAAACCAAATGATAAAACTAATTAGATGAAGTTTATCATATCAACGTGAATTATACTGTTTATTATTCTATAATTGTCGCACTCCAGTAGGGGAGGGTGGGGCAAGATGGGGCCACGAGGCATGATGGGGACATCGTCTTATCTACAAAACGGCAGTAAGCATCTGTCAAATACTAGCAGTCCTAATATTGACAAGTGCTGTTTTATGTTTGTGTAATGTAGGAAACTTTACTAGTCGTAATAACAAAGTTATTGCTGTTGTGCGTGAACTTTGCAATTTCCAGAATTTCGTTATTATTTTGATGGTGAGTCAACGGCCAGTATCGGAAGCATAAGTAAATTATTTACAACTACACTTTTTTGTGCTTATTAATTGACATGTATTGCATGTATTTTCTATAGTGTGTTATATGTTTATTTCAAATATTTAATATGTTATTATAACATAGCAAGAAAATGTCCCAAAGAGACAAGATGGGGCTATTGGTATGGGGCAACATGGGAACATCATTATGACACTCTTCAGTCTGGTCCGTTATGCCTGGATATGCCATTATGCTTTCTCGAAGACATAATGCCTATTTCTCATGTTAGGAATAAAGTACAGGTTCAATCAAAGCGTAACAAGGGAAAGACAACAATCCTTACAAGCACTAAGTATAAAAGTCTGCTACAAGTCTGGAGAATCCCTAAGGCAACTAGAAGTGCTGAGGGAAAGTTAAAGGAAAAAAAATTACAAAGAAGAAAACAGAAGAGACCAAGAAGCCGAATTTTGCACGGAAAGCAAAGAGATAGATTTTTAGAAAACGTCAAAGAAATAATCACGTTCTTCTGTTGAGAAAGATGATGCTCAATGTTAGTATTGTAAGGGGAAGCATTGATACAATGCCATCGATGGCGAGGTTTGGTACATGGATGCTGTGCGAATAACGTGCGAATAACGTCTTCTATTGTCTCAATTGTGAAGATTAAGTTTAATATTCTTATCGTTATTGTATTTTTTTATTATTTTAAGTAGTTCCGCTTTAAAGAGTTTAAGCTTTGTTCCTGCATGTTTTTAAGAATATTTTAAGAATCCTTTTTTTTTACCTATTACCTGGATTTATGGTACGACCCATTCTTAACTCACCTGAAACCCCATCTTGCCCCCATGGTGGGGCAAGATGGTGTATTTACACATTTCTTTTCAAAATTTTCTCACAACGTCAAGAGTACCCATCGAAAAATTGTAAATTCATCCATCAGCAGATAAATGTTTAAAGATTACAACAAGCGTACTTAGAACCTTGTATATCAATTTTTCAATCCTGATGCAGTGTTCTAAAGCTTAATGTTCCCATCTTGCCCCACCTTCCCCTAAAACAGAAATGAACATACGCATAACTACGCATTTGTCTGTTTGAAGCTAGACTCATGTATCTATGAACGTTTTTCTATAATGCAATTTAAAGTTCAATTGTGGACATCTTTACTTGACTACGTACTTAATGACGTAGGATACATAAATCCAATAGTAGATACTTACATAATTAGAAACTTATATATACAAATCTTCAAATTCGGTTACACTTAAAGAAATTCTCCCGAAATTTCAAAGGAAAAAAATTAAGATAGAAACAAATTACTGCGTATATAATTGCGTATAAGTTTAATATTACGTGGAGACGAACAAGAATCAGATTACCATCTATGTATATAGCAACCAAAGAAGCGACTGCCCCTTCGGCGAATAAATTTCTCCAAATGGTCCACTTTAAATGCAAAAATACCTACACCCGCTTGTTTATTCTACTACACTCGCGCGGTGATTTATAAAAGTCAGCTGTAAATTATATTGTAACGCGACAAAAAGGTGGTTTACGTTAACACGGGCGTGTACATATCCGTAAGCCCTCGTGCTAAGGAAATGGAAAACGTTAATGGTGCCCGTTATCAGTTCCCTAGCGGTCCGTTGCACGTATAATAACGCTGCATAAGTACGACGGGAAATATGTAACTTTGTTCTGTAATTGTACAAGCTTACAATAAAAACAAGTAACTGGTTAGTTATACCGAGTGCCCCAGCTCATACATAGATGCCCGGCCCATAGCTTTTTTATTTATAAATATTTTTTTTAATAAAATTTGAAATATGTTATTTACATTAATTTTTCAATCATTCAACTTTTTGTCGCAAGTGGGCTTTTGAACAGTGTTGTAGACGAATAAATATTTTTTTAATGAACTTGAAAGCTCTTTAGATATAGCAATTTCTATTACAGACGAAGTGTTCTACTGTGGGGATTTTAACGTTGATTTATTAAAATTGCATGACGTGTCTACTTTATTTTTTTCTAATTTAATGGAATCTTTAAATCTCAAACAGATTGTTGACCAGCCAACACGATCAGCTAAATCTTCTGCTTCTCTTTTGGATGTCATTCTTTGTACTGATGTTGTTGAAATTTTTAATTCCGGAATTATATCTTGTAATTTTTCTGATCACGATGCAGTATTTTGCGATACTTTTCGTTCTGTACCTAAGATAGAACCTATATTTCATTCATATAGGAAGTTTCAAAGAATTGATTTTGTCAAATTTTGAATACGATTTACATTTAATTCCTTTTCATTTCATGTTTTCTATGGATGATGTTAATGATAAGATTGATTTTCTTCAATCAATGCATACTAGATTTGTTTGATAGGCACTCATCAATCGTAACTAAACGTTTTACAAAGAAGCGTATTCTTTGGCTAACTGATAATTTAAAGTTATTGTTTCAATTGAGAGTTAAAGCCAAATCTAAATTTCGTAAATCGCCTACACCTGCTCACTGGGACTATTATAAAACTCTGCGTAATTTAGCAACATCTTCATTTAAGCATGAATAACAGGCTTACTTTTCAATATATTTCAAATAACAAATCTACCAAATTTTTATGGAAACAATTCTCAAACTTAAACTTAAATAATCAAGGCGACTGTTTTTCGGATGTTAATATGCTTAATGATTACTTTATTAATAGAATTCCCAGTAGTAATAATCATAGTATCATATTTGAAAATAATAATAATAATCCTTTTGCGTTTTCTTTCGTTGATCCAGTATTAATTGCTAGTATTGTTCAAGGTATTAATTCAACAGCTACTGGTGTTGATCAAATCAATATATCAATGATTAAATTGTGTTGTCCTTATATCATATCTTACATAACTCACATTATTAATTGTTGTATAGAAAGATCAACTGTGCCCATTTTGTGGAAACATGCTTTGGTTAAACCTTTACCAAAAATAAAAAATCCTTGTAATTTAAATGATTTAAGACCCATTAGCATTTTCCCGACGATCTCTAAAATTTTTGAAAAAGCTATTTTTATGCAATTGAATGATTTTTTTTGGTAGAAATAATATACTTCCACAAACCCAATCTGGTTTCAGAAAGGGTTAGGTGAGAACTAACCACTAACCACTTAAGCAACTGCTACTTTTGCATTGTGGACCCTTCCAAACGCCGCACTGGCAAAAATGCACCTGCTGTAATGTATCCGGATCTTCCTTCATCCATGGCCCCAGTATTAGACAGCCCTCAGCTTCCATTACCTACTCCTCCTAAGATAGATCAGGCGTCTTCAATCACCAACAGCGAGTCGGAGTGTGAAGAAAATATTGTGGAATCAGATGACATGATCAATGTAGAACGACTTAGTTAGAGATCTTAGACTCTCCAAGTACAATGCTGAGATTTTGACCTCTAGGCTGAAGCAGTGGAACTTGCTGGATGAAACTGTGCGAGTCGTAGATCAGAGAAAGCGTCACCAAACTTTTTCTAGCTTTCTCACCTATCTAAATGGGCTCTGCTTTTGCCACGATGTGACTGGGCTATTTAAGGCAATTGTAATCGCCTATAATCCAAATGAATGGCGTCTCTTCATTGACAGCTCTTTAAGAAGCCTCAGAGCAGTACTGCTGCATAATGGTAATAACTTTCCATCTCTTCTCCTGGGTCATTCAGTGCACCTCAAAGAGGATTACTTTAACATCAAGACCTTGCTGAAAGTTTCGAAGTATGACAAGTATGGCTGGGAGGTCATCGGCGACTTCAAAATGGTGTCATTCCTCATGGATCTGCAAGGTGGTTTTACCAAATGCCCATGTTATCTTTGTCTTTGGGACAGCAGGGACACCAATGCACACTACAACAAGCGCGACTGGCCACAGAGGACAGAGTTTTCTATAGGGAAAAACAATATCAAATGAGAGCCACTGGTAGACCCTCTAAAGGTGCTGATGCCACCACTGCACATAAAGTTGGGGCTTACAAAACAATTTGCGAAAGGTCTAGGTACGGAGTCAGCAGCCATTAAACACCTTGAAAAATTATTTCCTAAGCTATCTAAGGCGAAAGTCAAAGCCGGTGTCTTCGTAGGACCTCAAATTAAGAAGATTCTCAACTGCGATGACTTTCCTAAAAAGCTCATCCATAAGGAGAAAATATTGGAGATATACACTGTGTCCACTTAAATATGAGACTAATGGGGGCAAAAAAAAATATTATTGAATTTATAAAAAAAATTTATATAAAATAAAAGGCAGTGCTTCGTTAGAAATATATTTGGGGTTTAAAGTTAACATTCATAATTTTGCTATAATTAAGAAAAAAAAGAAATTGTCTTGAGAATAAATCACCCTTATTTTTAAAGATATGAAGAAGTTTCATTAGAAAAAAAGTACTTCAAATCCCTAAATATGCCAAAATACCAACTTTCAAGTAAAAATCGAAAAACACATTTTTACAAAAAAAATTAAAAAAGTATTTTTTCAATGTTTGGCTCATATTGTGTAATTTTGTAGAATTCCATATCTTTGATTTCTACTTTGAAAATTTGTATTTTGGCACATTTAGGGAGTTGAAGTACTTTTCGCTAATGGAGCTTTTTGATATCTTTAAAAATAAGCGTGTTTTATTCTCAAGACAATTATTTTTTTCTTAATTTATAGCAAAACCACGCATTTTAACTAAGTTTGAATATAAAATATGTTTTTAAAGAAGCGCCAACTTTTATTTTACATAATTTTTTTTTATAAATTCAATAAAAATTTTTCCCATTTGTCTCATACTTAAGTGGACATAAAATATACATATGTGGGTATATTTCAAATTTTCGTTGTCCTAGTCACAAAAGCAAAATTAGAGGGGAATAAAAGTATTTTTCTATTGTTTTGAAGCATAAATAAGTTGGAAACAACGCTTACTACTCAAGGACAAAAAACGTGTTACATAGTGTTATTAAATGAATGTCCTGTTTCCAGCATGTGCTGATACACGCTTCACTGTATTTGTTTTTATGTTCATTAATTGTAATATTTAGTTTACTACCTGTTTCGCCAATATATGTATGTAGCGTTGCAATTGTCGCAGCTTATTTTATATATACCATTCTTGTCTAGTGTGTTATAATTGTCATTTATATTGTTTGTTATTAATATAGCATGACCCCTTTTAATTAAACTAATATAGTTTCAGCCCAGTGGTAAATACAGAAATTCACATTGAAGTTCAATTTCCAAGAGAATGCGGAAATATGATTTAATTCATTTCAATTAACAAAAATGTAAAATAATTTTTAAAGATTTTTTTATCAAGAACCACCTCCACCTCTAGTCATTAATTTTAGTACGAGTATTCATCCCTGAATAAGTACTGATACCTGGGAAACTAAATTAAAATCATACAGTTACTGTACGATGAACATATACGCCTAATTACAGATTAGGATGCAAATTAATTAATATTACTTAATCTTACTGAACTTACAAACAGGTATGCGAATAAATAATAATTACATTTAATAGTAGTTATTTATTGTGAACGTAATTTAGCATATGTGGCACAACAATATAGGTATATACAACAAAATAATTCGGAAAATTAGATAAAGAGTGCAAAACTGAATTAGATTAGATTTTACGGGCTTCAAAATCGCAGTACGTTCTCGTCCTCTCATACAGGAAATAAGTTATAAGGAAAGTTTTTCAAGTCATAATTTATGATGCAACAAATAGAAGTTTTGTCATGATAATGTTATTAAATGTTTATTAGAATTAAAAATATAATTTAGTATGAAAACTACAACCCGCTAACACATAGGAATTCGCACTGCGAAAATGATTAATTTTAATTTGACGCCATCCTAATATATTATCAAAGAGAAAAGAAAAATGAAGGGTCTTAATGACATTCGGGCCAGAACGTACCCTCGAGGGAGAGTTCTTATTACTCTTAGAGGACCGAAACGTGTCAAAGGCAATTCCGTAATAAAAGCAGTCACCAAGGAGCAGTAATATTCGTTCGAACGTTAAATATGGAAGAAAGTTTTTCGGTAAAGTACTGCTTCGGAGGCGAAACGGTCGAATAATTAATAAGAAAATGTACGACGCAGTATTACAGCACTTTTACACTGTTACACTTCAATGGTGAAAGAATCACAATCGGCCTAATTAGTTTTTTCTTTTTTTTCGCTTTTAGTATAGACAATTCCAGGTCAGGAACTAAATGTGGCAATGCAGGTCCTGAATATTTATGAAAAATGAAACGTGGCTAGATTCCGAGCGGCCCTCAATTACCCGAGAATCTCTCCTCGGGCATCGAATAACGTTATCAGTCCCTTTTCCGTCGCAACGGACGAAATTTCCAACAGGGCGACGAATAAAGAAAGAGTTGACGCCGATGCAACGTCTAGTAAAAATGTCAGTGTTATGTAAATCGGGGAGCTAGCGTCCGTAAACTAGAATGGCTCTTCCTTCTCTGCCGACGCTGTCAACTTATTTCGGTCTGTATCTGTGGAACTGTAGTTTATGTAAATTGAAAAAAATAAATAAGGCTCGACACCGGCGTCACCGCGTTTGAAGAGCCGGAAGATAAAGTGGAAGAGGGAGCGACGCTTAGGTGGCGGTTCTGTGTCTTCCGAAGGCGTAGTGCGTCATCATCGAGATGTGTATCTCTTCTAATAAATTTAAAAATGTATACACAATTCTTGTAGTTTCGAATCAACATAGTGACAAATGCCGCTACTGCCTTATTGTGAGTACGAACTAAAGTGTCGGAGTAGTATAGCAAAGGGTGCACTTTTGATACTACTGGCAGAGCTACAACAAAACTAGGTATTTTTCCTGATAAATTAAAAATTAGTAAACTCATTCCCATGCATAAAAAGTGTTACGTTTTTTCCTTTCGCCTATCTTGTACTTTTCCTGATGTCGATATTATCGATTCCCACGCATCGATTCGAATTGGCGATTGACCGTGTTCCTTTCATCTGTTCTATTCTGTGTTTACATCTTTTCGACGTCAGAGGGCAGCTCGATGTCTGTATTCTTATTTTATTCATCTGTCTTCTGATTGGTGGTGTAACGTATTGCTTGTTTCCGTTTCCTGTCCATTCTGTGTGGTTGTTTAGAGGCGTTCTCACGAGTAATACTTCCTATCTTGGAATTTTTGGATATTTTCACACATTTGTGGATTTAATTGGAAGTTTACTGGAAATATTCATTGGCTGTATATTCGCTGGTGTTTGGTGTGGAATTTTCGTGAATATTATAGCAGATGTGTTCGATAAATCGAGATATAAATTGAGAACCCAAGTGTCTGCAACGCCATATCTGCTTCTTTCTTCTCTTCGTTGTAAAACCTCGTTATTTAACGGTAAGCAGATCTTGTTATTTCTTTTAAATCACTAACTTTGAGGTTTCTGTGTTTTTAGAGTTCTTTTACCCCCCTTTTAATTTTAATTTTGGAATTTTCCCATCGTTTATGTGAGATTTTGAACACCCACGTGCGGCTGAGGACTTCTGCGACCTTTTTAAGTCCCTTCGGAGAATCCTACCTACCTCCTTTAGAAAGTCAGTGGACCATCTGCTTCGGGCATTGCCGAGTCAGCCCAGAGGCTACGATCTATTCGGATCGGAGAGGATCTCCATGGCCGAAACAGCAGATTGAGAACAAAAGCTAAGTTGCACGCTTTCTTTTCATTTGTAAACTTTGTCCGCGTTTAAAATTTTCATTAGTAAGTAACCAACCCCGATCATTCAGTTTTTTTATTGCTTTATTCAACGATACAGTAAATTATTTATGTTATACCAAGGATCGGAGGGTACTACCTATCACTAGTTCAGTAGAATAGTTTAACTTTAGTATTCATATATTTTTTTTCAGTTTCTTGTAACGAATTCAAAATATTTACTTAAAACATCAACCGATTGTATATCGGCCTGTAATATACAGGCTGGTTTGTTCACCACAGGTATAATCAAGTCAAATATTTAGATTTATTTCAGTAGTTTATTTTTTTTTGTAACTGTAAAACTTTTCTTGAATTTAAATTAATTCTTAGCCTGAGAATTTTCTTTATATAACGTGTGCGAACTGATTGCGTTGGCCAAAGCGTTCGGTATTCAAATCCTACCGCAGGATTTTCTGTTATAGTTTTACAATATTTCATTCTTATTTTTATTGTCTTTATTAACATTTACTGATACAGAGTATCATATTTATTTTCTTGAATTTTATGTCATATTTCATTCTTATTTTTTTGTCGTATTAACGTTACTGATACAGAGTATCATTTTATTTTCTTGAATTTTATGTCAGTAACACCAACTTTTTTATTAACAATTTATTAATAGAAGTTTAACTGTTTTATCAGTGAATTTATTCTTTTATTTTTTTGTGTATGAGTTTTTCTTGCAAACCGTTTTACCCCTCGAGTTTTAATTATCACCTTGGATTCCTGCTTATCAAGGGGCATCACAGGGTAAGTAATCCTAAGCAGGTGGCGCCGAAATTTATTATCCATCTTGGGTTTGTATTTCGATCAACCCACTCCCTCGCCGACGAGCCGGCTGGCACCCTGCATGATTGCCGAATATCCACTAACATCTTCAAAGGTTTGTAAAACGGAAGTGCATCACCTTTTGTCTTTAATTTTGAGTTCTTGCCTAGCGATTTTTTACGGTACTCGACCATCACTTTCGGTGCCGGAAATTTAGGTAACAAAAGGGTGACAAATTTGAAACCAAGAATTACAGGCCCATCGCCATACCAACGGCAATTACTAAAACTTTTGAAAAAATTATAATTATAGTTAGTTATTTAGAAAAGAAGAAGATAATTTCTAACCACCAGTTTTGGTTTCTTATCGGGAAAATCTACTTTGAACGCCATGCATAATGTCATGGCTCACATTTACAAACACCTGGATGCTGGCAACATTAATCTTGGTGTATTTTTTGACTTGTCAAAGGCATTTGACACACTAAATTACGATATCCTTTTAAGTAAATTGTGGGCATATGGAATACGCGGCACCCCCCAGAGCTACTTTAAGTCGTACCTGACGAATCGAAAATCTTTCATTGCTATTTACAGTCGCGCAAACGAGATTAGTAAACAATATCTTCCGCCTGCAATAGATATCACCTGCGGTGTGCCTCAAGGTTCCATCTTAGGGCCGACGTTGATTGTCTTATATGTAAACGACTTGTGTTTGTCATTACCTGCATATCCTTTTAGTCAATACGCTGATGATACCAGTTGTTGTATCGCTAATCCTAACGCTGATGTCGTTGCTATCAGTACGACAAAAACTATTTCAGATATGCGCTCCTGGTGTGAAGGTAACCGACCTTTATTAAAATCTGGAAAAACAAAATTAATACAGTTTCGCGCTAGTGTTTATGCTATTAGCAGTCTTTACGTTCGATGTGATGGCAGGTCGATCGCTGAGAGCAGGTCAGCGCTGTTTTTGGAATTGGAGATTGACTGTCGTATAAAATTTGAAGAGCATTATTACCCAATAAAAAAAAAGAACTTTGTGCTGCCTACTGTGGCCTCAGAAACTTGAAGACTGCTGTCGGTGTGGGCGCTTTGCGTGTGTTTTACTTTTCATATGCTGAATCGCGATTACGATATGCAATTGTTTTCTGGGGATCGGCGCCTTGGGCAAACAGATTGCTTATCCATCAAAAGCGCCTAATAAGATGCATGATAGGGGCATTAACTATAGAATCATGTCGACCATTATTTAAACAATTAAAAACCATGCCTCGGGGGTCACTGTACTTGTATGAGCTTTTACTCTTTTACAAAAGTCACGAAAGCCAATTTGTTAAAAGTAAGGTTATTTATAATCTTATGACAACACGTTCAAGAAATCAACTAAGTGTACCAGTTCATAAAACATCACTATATGAACGTAGTCCATACTATAGGTGTGTAACTTGTTTTAATGCACTACCTGATGGTATAAGATCAGCCGGTTCTCTAAACCTGCTCAACAGCAGCTATAGAGAGATAACATTGAATCTTACCCCTCTCCACATTTTAGTAGAGGACGTGGTAACAAAATAACCACACTCAGAATGATCAAGAAAGAAGCGATTAAACATAGGCAATGTTTAATAAAAATTGTGTCAAAATAATCCGTAGAATTCATTGAGGTAAGATATAACACATCTGGACGCTAAAAATTTCCTTAAATTCTTCAAGTAGGATTTTGTTATTATTTTTTGTCGCATTAATCTAGCTGAAATAGATCGCAAGATTATGATAATGGGCCAATAGTCTGAAAGAACCTGTGTATTATATAATATGACTAGAAGCGTGCCTAAATACATAAATTAGTTTCCCAGAAAAGCTAATAAAAAAGAGGTTTTCTTGAGGTACATTTTTATTCAATTATTTAAAGAGCACTTGGTCACGAATTAAAATGCCTCTATACTGCCTTCTTACAACTTGCCAATATCCGTGCATATCGTTTCTTCAAAAATGAATTCTGAGAGCCACTTCTCAATGCTTATTCTACTACACCGCTTTTAGTTGGTACATATTTTTTTACCCTATCGATAGTTACAATTTTTTCGATTGAAAGTATATTTTTCAGAGTAAAAGAAACCTTTTTTTATGAATATAATACTCAATAAAAAGAATGCATAAATTATATAATGGCAGACCAGAGAATTCAGGCTTGGGTGTGTGGAATATTGAGTCCTGCAAGGCTCCATAACTAGACAAAGCTGTTTTATAGCCCAAAAGGTAAGATTCAAGGGTATCACAGTTCATTGTGCGGATAATTTATGAAACTTCAATCAACATTAAATGGGACTTAAGGTTATTTGCACCTGATAATAATCGTTACTTGTAACTATCAATTGCTACCACAGATGATTTCGCATCTTTTTTTTACCCACAAACTAAAAAAAGGCACATTCAACTAATCTCGTAAAACTGCAAATCTTTTCTATTTTCTATTTCTGTCTATATGTCACTGGAAAAAAGAAGTCATCCAGTATATATACTGCTATGGTTCTCTTAGAGTCAATTTGTAGACTTTAATAAATAAAAGTTATAAACAACGAGCTGATTTAACCATAACTCTTTTCGTTATTTGTCCATCCTTCTATCTTCTCTAGTTGTGGACATACCCATACTAAATTTTGGGGAAATAACCCACTTTGTATACGACTTAAAAATAGTCCTGAATTACCGCATTTGGTAATCATGTCGGATGCTGTTTGATGTAAAACCCTGTTAGTTTGTCCGCTGTAGTGACGCCTACTAACATCCGTGATGATCTACTGGTGAACTGGATCAGCAAAATTTTCATGCATACGTATGAATACACGTGTTAGTATGTGAACTACCTGTTCAGAAATTCGCTCTGAATTAAGCGAAGAGGGACCGGGATCTGCTCGTTCATCAAATTTTTATTACGCTGTACTGTAAATTCTAAACATAGGGCGGTAATAAATATTCATACACGAGGGAGATCGATATCCTGCATATGCATTTACCCGATCAATTGAAACTCAACAGTTCTGTGGGTGAAAATATTTGTACGTACGCCGTCTGACGCACATTGGGTGATTGTTGATAGTTTTGATACTTACTGCTATATAATTCTCAAAACTAGTAACTATTTTCTTTTGGGATTTCTCAGTGGATTCATACGGATTTTCAGTACAGTGTTCTAATAACGACGTATCGTCCGTATATAAGCATATTTCAATCCCATTAATATTATATCGATTACAATCGTTTGTACCATCTTTAGCAAATTAAAAGCGAATCTAAACTCCACAAATCGTTAAAAATTATTTGCAAACAATCCTGAATTACGCATTGCAAGATACGCAGTACTTGTAGCTTCGGTTACATCAATAATCGAAGATTTGTGGAACTTCAATTCGCATTTAGGGAAATTCGCATTTCGAAATAAAAGGGATATTATTTAATTTGGTAAAGATGGTACGTACGAGGGGAGGTCCAAAAGTTCGTGGAATGAATGGGTTTTAAATAAAATAAAACAATAAATCTATTTTTCCTTTTCAATATAATCCCTTAAGCACAATACATTTATTAGATCTATGAATTAATTTTTCTAAACCACCATAAAAATATTTTTTATCTTTCGCCTCAAAATGGGCGAAAATTGCCTCCTTTACCTCATTGTCGTCGGAAAATTTTCTTCCCCGTAAGTGTTTTTTAAATTGGGGAACAAATAAAAATCACTAGGGGCAGGTCTGGACTGTAGGGTGGATGGACTATTGATTGAAAGCCATGCTTGTGCAGAGCAGCCATTGCAACTCTGCTCTTGTGAACCGGCGCATTGTCTTGCAAGAGGAACACACCCTTGGTCAATTTTCCTCGACGTTTTTCCTTGATGGCCTCCTTTAATTTTCCTAATATCGCTGCGTAATATTCTCCGGTTATGCTCCTTCCTTTTTCTTTGTAATCAATCAATAATATCCCTTCACAATCCCAAAAAACAGTAGCCATCAACTTTCCAGCCGATTCTGACACTTTGAATTTCTTTGACGGTGGTGTCCCCTTTTTATGCCATTGCATGGACTCCTGTTTGGACTCAGGCTCAAAGTGATGAACCCATGTTTCATCTCCGTAACAAATCCGCTCCAAAATGTGTGCAGGTTCGTCTCCACACAGCTCCAAAAATTTCGACGCATCGGCGCGCTGTTGTTTCTGAAGTGGCGTGAGCATTCTCGGTACCCATCTTGCACTGACTTTTGTCATACCCAGGTGGTCATGTAGGATACGCAAAATGGTGGTATCTGATACTCCAACTCAAACGGGTATCTTCCAGTACAAGTTCTTCCACTTTTTCGACGATGTTTGATGTGGTGGCCTCAACTGGCCGTCCTGAGCGGAGTCGTCTTCAATCGACTCCCGGCCCTGTTTAAAAAGACCTGCACTTATAAATCATTGATTTACTAGGGCACTGTTCCCCATAAACGGTTTCCATTTCATTCAATATGGTTTGAGCGTTCTTTCCTTGCTTGGTAAGGAATTTATTACAGCAGGTGTTCAATTTTCTCCATAGTTTCAGTTTTCTTCCGGATTGACTTGTTTAGCAGGCAACTATTCGTAACGACGCAATGGGCTGCAGCTTAACCTATATACTAATGATGAGTCCCCAATCAGAATAACACATAGCGAGCGCACTATCCGCATTCCATCCCCTCCATTCCACGAACTTTTGGACCTCCCCTCGTATTAAGAACAAAAGTGATCCGAGTGTAGACACCTGAAGAACACCATATTTGCAACATCTGATCGAGAACCACCGTAATGCACCAACCTACTCGAAAGTGCAAAGATTAGCATGTGTATGCATAACGGGCGCTATGAGAACCTGCCCAACAGCAGCTATTGAAGTAGTATTGGATCTTGCCCCCCTCCATATTGTAGTAGAGGGCGTGGCAAAAAGAACCACACTCAGAATGGTCAAGGAAGGAATGATTAGGCATAGGCCTCAATCTCCTGACGGTGATCAAACCTGGGATATGCCCCGGGATGAGATGTTAAAAAAATTCAGCTTTGTGAAGGAATTCATCATAAAGCCCAGTAACAGGAGCGAGTGGATCATAACACCATCTTGACCTTGAATAGAAATGCCAATCAAATGGTATACTGATGGCTCCAAACGGCAGAAGGAACTGGAATAGGAATATATGGGCTAGAACTACATATTCGAAAGCTTGAGAAATACCCAATATATTTCAGGCGGAAATACACGCTATTGGAAGATGTGTTCAGTTCATTATGGATAGGAACTATCGGAAGCAGGAGATTATCATCGTGTCTGATAGTCAAGCAGCCATCAAGGCGCTGAACTCATATGAAATCAGCTCCAAGATGGTCTGGGAATGCCTAGGGAAACTAAATGAGCTAGGCAAAAGAAATAAAGTAACCCCGCTGTGGGTTCCGGGTCACACAGGAGTGGAAGGAAACGAAATAACGGATAACCTCGCAAAAAAGGGGCTGGAATGCCTTTTGTAGGGCTGAACCCTTTTGCGGGTTAAGTAGCAGTACAATACTGAAGAAAACTAAAAATCGAAATGGAGCAGAGAAAATCCAGTTACTGGGAAAATCTCCAGGGAATGAGGCAAAGTAAAATTCTTCTGGGAACTTATAACCAGAAGAGATGTACAGAATGCATCAACCTGAGTAAGAACAATGTTCGCATATTAATAGGATATACTTTCAGGCCATTGTAGACTGAAAGGACACTTGAGTAAGCTTGGATTGGAAAAAGATCCTGAATGCAGATTTTGTGGGGAACAGGATGAAACATCCATCCACCTCCTCTCAAACTGCGTAGCACTGTGCAACTCAAGGGCAGTGCACCTGGGAGCATGTGAAATCGAAGAGGGAGACTTACCTAAACTGAGGCCCTCTGACATCCTACACTTTTTAAGAGGAATAGGATTGGAAGGCCAACTGTAAAGCAGCAAGAATAGGAGACACAATAGATCTTTTAAGTCGCAGTGTAACACCACCCTTCTATTTACATACATACATCATAAGAATTTAATTATCGTCCATATTGCTCTTGTATTGTTGCTGGATGAATTTATGAGATCAGTATTTGTCGATTTTTATTTCATCCGGGTAGCTCCTTTCCAATACTCTCCTTTTTCCTTTAATTGAAAATTACGTACACGAAAAAAATACTGCAATAGCGAAACGAACAATGAAAATCATCGTGTAATTGTTTCATAAATAATGTGGTAGAGGGTGGTGTTTTGGAGCTCATCAGGACAGGTTGAATCTTTTATGACGGGGAATCATTCGTGCCCCATAAATGTATATTACCTCTTGATTATGTTTAGATTACTTAAAGTCAACAGAGACTACGAAAGAAGAGTCCTAGGGGAGCGCTAAGGAGGCAGATCGGAGGATAAAATATGCATGAGATCGTTGCGTGCCTCCGTTGGTTTGTGTTCATTTAGCATATACACACTTCTTTTTTTCACGCGGGGATGGGAAATACGCGTTTAACAGCAAACGCTGGTGTTATTAAATGTTCTCATTGATTAAATTTTAATATGCTATACAATATATTTATTTTTGTAGGAAACATTATACTTTAATTTGTTTGATAAGAACTTAATTTATTATTATTCTATTTATTTATTTTGAACAAAGAAAACGGATGTTGTTACGTAAAGAAATTTAGTATTTAATAGAGGACTTTGAGTAAAACATGGTTTCTCTAACAGCTGCCTTCTGTAATTATTCGCTTTTATTAAATCAACATTAACACAGAGATCATTTATATCCATAATAAACACCAAAGGCTGGAATCTTACCTTTTGGGGTGTAAAACAGCTTTGTCTAGTTATATTGTAATGTTGTGAACTGTGAAGATTATCGGAAAAAGATGAATGAACTACTTGACGAGAACATCTACAAGGAAATAAGAAAAGATCCAACGGAGAAGATCACAAAAACAGTAAGGGAGAGCTATAAGATTTCATCGATACCTAAAGAGATGCAGAACAGATTGCTACAAGAGCCGCTAAACCACCCAGGCTGTATGAATACCAAAATACATAAAGAAGGAGTGGCATTAAGACCGATTGTAAGCAACATTGGATCACCGACCTACGATTTGTCGAAATATTTAGCTAACTTACTAGAGCCATATACCGGACAAACTGCAACGTATGTGAAGAATTCGAAACATTTCGTGGATATTCTGTCTACGCTAAAGACTGAACCTACAGACTTTAGTAAGTTTCGACATTATATCGCTATTCACTAACATACCCACGGAGGATGCACTGGCCTTACTTCCAGAACTTGGACTACAAGAAACATCATTGAATTAGTGAAACCGTGCTTATCCACGACATACTTTTTGTATGAAGGAAAATACTACGAGCAGAAGAACGGAACAGCAATGGGAAGCCCTTTATCACCAGTAATAGCCAACTTGTTTATGGAAGCATTTGAAGAAGAAGCCCTAAGTTCCAGCGATATGAAACCCAAGTGTTGGCTGCGATATGTCGACGATACTTTTGTAATATGGCAACACGGAGAAGAAAAACTACAACAGTTCTTGGAACACATAAAGTCACAGCACCCAGCCATCAAGTTTACCATGGAGAAAGAACAAAATGGAAATCTCCCTTTCCTGGATGTTGTGGATGGTTAAGAAAACAAAAGAGGGAATGCTACAGCACGCAGTATTTAGAAAGAAGACGCACACCGATAGATATCTGCATGCAAGATCTCACCATCATCCAATGCAGAAGAAGACATTAATACAAACATTGCTATCCAGAGCCGAAACCATCAGTGACGAACAACATCTTACCAGTGAAAAGATACATTTGGAGAAAACACTAAAGAAGAATGGTTACACTGACATCGACATAAGGAGAGCCACTAAGAAGAAGACGACACTGGAGACAATTACAGAACCACGAAGAGTGATGGCGTGTTAACCTTACATAGCAGGAGTCACCGAAAAAGTAGGCCGAATTTTGAAGAAACGTAGCGTACAAGTACGCTTCGGGACTGCAACGTCGATCCAGCAAAAGATAAGATACCCAAGGGGCGCACAGAAGGTATCTACAAGATAACATGCCAATGCGGACAGTGCTATGTCGGACAAACAGGAAGAGCCATCGACATAAGAATGAAAGAACACGAGAGGGACGCAAGATTAAGAAGGACCGAGCAATCAGCGGTGGCAGAACACATGCACGACACCGGACACAAAATGGATTTCAAGAATGTAAAAGTAGTAACTACCACCAAGAACTACGGGAAAAGACTCATCAGGGAAGCCATAGAAATAGAGAAGAATGAAAACCGTTAACAGAGAAGAAGGGTACCACCTTAGCAACACGTGGAAGAGCCTACTACGAACCGTCACGGTCAATGGAGCGGAAACTACACGGTTGGATGCACCAGGGACGTATATAAGAAGAATGTCGGACCATGGAGAATCAGTTCAGTTATCCTGAAGAAGCTGTCAGTATGAACAGCGAAACGTCGAGCGAAAGTTTTGACACACAGCGAAACCCGCAAGAAGCTGTTAGTTATAATGTTGTGAACTGTTCAGAGCGTACCATCACGTGTCATGTAATTTTTTACATATCACAACAAAATTAATTACAGAGTGTACAAATGGCATATCAGCGCTGATCTCAAAGCTGTAGCAATTCTACTCGGTTTACAACTGGAGTACACTAAGCACTGCTGTTTCCTGTGTGAGTGGGACAGTCGATTGAGAAATTCCCACTACTTTGTTAAAGATTGGTCAGTCAGGGCTCAGTGAACAAAAGAATATACTTCATAAGGCACTAGCGGAACCTGATAAAATATTTCTACCGCCATTGCATATCAAATTCTTTTTCAATAAGGTTTGTACCAAAACCTGACATGCTAGAATTTTTTTTATTGTTATTATTACGACTGTCAGAGAAAGAAAATATAGTTACTAAAGAAAAATTAAAAAAAAATAATTTGATTGCCTGGTGATATCATTAATCTAAAACTAAAAGTTGTAACATCTCTACGCGAGCAAAAATTTCAATTTCCAAAATTTCCCATAGGATGTCAATCCCAAGAAACTCGATAATCGCTCCTATTGCAACTTCATTGAACTCACGTACGGATACTTCTTACAGAGACGGCTTCCGCGACTCCCATCACTGCATCCTCGAAAGTTCATAATGAATAATTTCCACTCCATTTAGTGGAGATGAGTGCCTTCTTCTGAATTCCAAAATACGACTTGTCCAAGAGTTCCTGCTTCATTCTATTGGTAACTTACGAAGGAGATCCTGTGCCTATCGTAACGTATGTTAGTTTATCTGCAAGCGTCTATAATATATGGTTACAGACTTGCAAATTTACTTTACAAGAACTGTAGACGTACATAGGATCCCACCATATATATATATATATATATTCCTGCATGGTACTTTCATTAAACATTTATAATGCCAGTAAATGTGGGCTATGTGAATGATTCATTACAGCACGTCCTGGATATTTAGTGAGGAATCAGAACGTTCTATCCATTCCATTCTCTGTATCTAGTAACGCTTTAAATATTTCACTCTTTGGAATGTGAAATTGTTAATTATTCAATGGTGGAAACCGTTGTGTACGATCGCAATCTGATATAAATTCTTTTCAATGTTGATATGCACAATTTGAATTGGAAAACGAAGTACAAGCTAATAGTTGCCATATAGCTGATGGATAGTATAAATAGGTCAAAATCTAATATTTATAGACTAGTGATATTGGGTACAAAAAAGAAATATAATTTATGTATTAGTAATTTCAAAGAATGAAGATTTAACGTATATTAAAATAATACAGTTTTTTTTCACTTCTACCTTTAGTAAAGATATATTGTTGGTCATGTATAGTAGTCATATACAGTACTCTCAACACTTCCTCGATAGCTTGTTTGATGACTACAATCATTAGTAAAACACATACGCAAAAATACGTAGTTCTATTTCAAGAAAATATTTTTTCCAGGTAAAATAAAATCGATTTTTTATTTCAAGTAGTCAATCTAACGAATGGAACAAGTAATATAATTGAATGTCATCAGCATAAGTGCCTAATTCATGTCCACTTCTGTAACTTCGAAGTATAATTGTAAACAAAATGGCACCCAAAATAGAGCCCCAAAGGCAATCAATTAGATAAAATTACTGTAATGAACTTATGGAGGTTTATAGATACCACTGACCACAGAACCACAATTTAAGTCAGGTAAAACCTGGAATAACAGTAGCAAATGGTGGAAAGTTTTTGGGTCGCTGCAGACGATTCTTAGAGCCACTCAGAGAGATTTTGTATAGAACCTTGTTAAGAACGCAAAAAAGTCAGTCGTTCGATTGTAAATTATGGGCGGAGATATTTATTTGTATCGCGTACTATTTCACTTCGTACAATAATGATTAAAATCAATCTTAATTGTATAGCTTAATTGCAGAAGTGATCCAGAGTTCTTTACTTTGATATATGCAACATTTTAAAATAAATCAGTGCAATAAATCGTTATTTTTGTGCTTTTATTCTTCAAAACAACAAAGTAAGACAAGTTAGATAACACATAAATACTGAAACTCACATTTAATATTAAACATATAGCAAATATACATACAGTAATGATTTACAATGGAATTATCGGTTTGTTTATTTATCGCGTTGAAATATCTGATTCGCGGCACGGATTTTCAGTGCTTACGTCCGCAATCGTAAAATTATGTCGTGCTACGCCCGTGGGGCGACTACAAACTACAGCCGAACACAAGGAGGAAGGTTACGCCATGCCGTGTCACACCCGTAGGGCAACTACGGTCTGCAATCAGCAAGGAATAGAAACAAAACTATGTGGTGCCACACCCGTAGGGCAACTACGATTTATAGTCCGCGTAAGAGGGAATTCAGATATCTGCGGAATCTGCGACGATTGCGATAAATGAACGGCGAAAATGGAGATTCAAGGGTGTGTAGATTAGATATGCGGCGCGTGGCGACACTAAAAATCGAAACTAAGACGAGTAGTGGTAAACAAACAAAAAATTGAGAAACGCGTAAATGCAGTGAGTAACGCTGCAGAAATTAGGGAAAACCAATGCAAATGACCCCAAAATGTATATACAATAAATTACTAAATTAAAATGGATTTTTTCCATGTAACGGTACGTTATAACACATGATGGGGTGTCAAACAAATGCAGGGGAAAGAAACCAACGAAAATCTAATTGGATGCAACTGCATCGAGCTACGGAGAAATTTCCGTACAGAGAGGGGTAAACAAAATTTTAGAAACATTTATTTTTAGCAATGATATGATTCTCGGAAACCAGAATATTCGATGTCATTGACTAAAGTATGGAAATTAAAACTATAACTATAGGTATTGAAAATTTTTAACGTCACCAAGTTTCCACAGTGAAGATTAATTTTAGTTCGACGAGCCAAAAAAAAAAAAAAGAAAAAGGGGTGACAACAGCTAGTAATGGGAGGCGGAGGGTTGCGACCTGTCACACCCGTGAGGCGACTACCGTTTGTAACCAGATAGGAATGGAAATAAAACTCTGTCGTGTCACACCCATAGGGCAACTACGATCTATAGTACGGACAGGAAGAAGTTGAGGCACCTGCGGATATGCGAAGTACCTCGTAGGTGTTTTTAAACCACAATGGCGTCTTTTATCATCTTTGCCAACCACCCCGTCTTCACTGCAGCTGGTAGAGTCACCATAAGCGTGGTTCCCGGTAAGTTAGAGTTCGAAAGGCGTGTCACACCCGTGAGGCGACTACTGTCTGTAATCAGATAGGAATGGAAATAAAACTCTGTCGTGGGCACACTCATAAGGCAACTACGATGTATTAGTGCGGACAGGAAGAAGTTTCAGGTACCTGCAGATATGCAAAGTACCTCGTAGGTGTTTTTAAACCACAATGGTGTCTTTTATCATCTTTACCAACCACCCAGTCTTCACTGCAGCTAGTAGGGTCACCATAAACGTGGTTCCCGGTAAGTTAGAGTTTGAAAGTCGTGTCACACCCGTGAGGCGACTACTGTCTGTAATCAGATAGGAATGGAAATAAAACTCTGTCGTGGCACACTCATAAGGCAACTACGATGTATAGTGCGGACAGGAAGAAGTTCAGGTACCTGCAGATATGCAAAGTACCTCGTAGGTGTTTTTAAACCACAATGGTGTCTTTTATCATCTTTGCCAACCACCCCGTCTTCACTGTAGGTAGTAGGGTCACCATAAGCGTGGTTCCCGGTACGTTAGAGTTTGAAAGACGTGTCACACCCGTGAGGCGACTACAATTCGTAATCAGATAGGAATGGAAATAAAACTCTGTCGTGTCACACCCATAAGACAACTACGATGTATAGTGCGGACAGGAAGAAGTTCAGGCACCTGCGGATAAGGGAAGTACCTCGTAGGTGTTTTAAGCCACAATGTTGTCTTTTATCCTCTTTGCCAATCACCATAAACGTGGTCACCGATAAGTTAGAGTTTGAAACGAAATTCGGGGTTTTTGAGATTTGGGACCGATTTTCAAAGAAAGGCGTGGCAAGAGGATGCCGAAAGGAATTCCAGAAACGTTTATTTATAGCAATGATATAATTCTCGGAAACTAGAACATTCGATGTCATTGACTAAAGTATGGAATTTAAAGATGTACCACAGATATGGAAGATTTTTATTGCAACATGATTTCACATACAAAATAATTTACACTGATACTCTTTCTTATATTGCTTGAAAAGCTTCAACGCGGAGGCAATGTATTTCATCCAGTGGTATTGCAGATCAGATAATCTCCGATAAATAGGTTTTCCGCAGAAGATACTCTCACCTAAGTCTCGGATTTCTCTCTCCGTTCCTAGTCCGATATAACCGTGGCGCAACAAGAACTAATGAACTAAAACTCGCAACAAAGCCGCAAACTAAACACAATACAGATCTGCTTATCCCTCAAGAAACATCCATTATACGAAAATCAATGGGCCACTAGATTAGTCCGAGGTGCCGTCTTAGAACTCAATGGAGCAATTACTGGAACGATTACGAACCTACCATGCTCCGTGGAGCAAATTACTTGATACAACTGTCCTGAGAGCGGCTCGTTAAGACGGCATTGTGTTCGCTACGGCCGAAACGGATGGACGGGAAGTATGGTCGAAAAGGTCTTCGGTCCGATTCGGCCGATCCGAGAATGGAGGTCGCGGTTTGTTATATCGCCATTAGCATGACGTTCAAGAGGGTCTCCTCCTCTCCATATTATCACAACACCCCCTCTCGCTTTTGATTTATCGTCGGTCCCAGAAACGGAATTAATCAAGCTCGTCAAGGCGGCGGAATGTTGATTTATTTATCGATTAACTCCCGCGCCACGCATCCTGACCTTGTTAACGTCTTTTAATAACGTCTCCGCGCGAGAATAATACCGAGACGATTTATCCGCTAATGCGAATGCACGTGACAAATTCTAATTAAGCCGGGAGAGAATTAATATCGCGGTTGATCCAACTCGAGCTTAAATTTTATCCTGTAAAACACGAATACATTTCGCGCGGAGACGAATCTGATACAATGTGGTCCCGGATGGAACTGACAAGAAGGAAAGACATTTAGTAGGTTCGTTCGAGAACCGTTCTCGAATTTGAAATTCTGAATCTAGTGCGCATGGCAGTTCAAGTTCAACAACAGGAAAAGACAACTAACCCTAATAGCCAGAAATATTACATATAGATATTTTTAAAAATATATTTTATAAATATTTTTCGTGAGAGGTTTTTGAATATATTTTTCATATTTTTTCTAAATATAGATAAATATTCAATTAAAATATTTATCCATATTTTAAAATTAATGTAAGCGCTATATTTTTTCTAAACTATTTTGTAAAATATTTATATGAAAATTGAGATTTTTTTATGCAATCTATTTAATTTGTCAAATGAACTAAAATTGTTCTTGGTTACTTAGAATGTATAACGTCGATAACGAAAAGTTAAACGTACATAGAGTTGTTTAAAAGGCAAAGACTTTGTTTTTCGCACTCATCATACAGTTAATAATCAATAATTCTGGCATCTTTTAGGCATACTGAAGTTTATCAAATTAATCATTATTTTTTAATGAAGTGTTTTAAATAAAACAAACGTATTCTTATCATTTTATTTGAATAAGCCAATAAAAAATGAAAAATACTCATTTTTAAGTCTAGCTTTGGCTGGTGCCAGTACACCCAATGGCTTTTTTCATTATCTTCGGTAGTGGCGCTCTCATGCGTTTCCTTGTGGCCTCTAAAATAATGCCAATTTATTACATCATACTATGAATAAAACATCGTACAACATTATCAACACCTACTAATGCATTTTGGAGCATTTACAATAATTGGAGTGGCAGTACTTCTAATACTTACGTACTTATTTTACTTTAATTCATAATATTGAAAACATTCTACGTACAAACAATAAAACACACAACGTATTCTAACCACTATTTGAGTTATGACGCTTATCTACCGAGATGAATCTCTTAAGCAAATCAACTAGCAATTTATCTGGTAGATTGCAGTAATATATGATGCATAAAATTCCTACATTATATTATTAAGTTTCTTACATAGCGATATTGAGCATTCCAATTATCTTATAAATGCCATGACATGTTCAAAGTTTGCTTACCTCGTAGTCACCACAAAAACTAAAACACATCCCGCAACAATTAATTACACAGTTAACCCTAATCTGCCCTTAATCGTATACTATTATAAACTTATAACATGTAACGGACAACGAATGAAAACGTTGATGATACGCACGTGCGCGTATGCATTCTATGTACTCATCCATAGACGCATAAACAATACTAAATCATATAACACCGGCACCGTAATGAATAGAGTGTGTTGTGTTGACGTTCGCAACTTACAAATATTACATATCATAATAATACAAAACGCAGATTTTAATAGAAAAGTTACAGTGCTCAACTTAGATACTAATTAAATCATATTAGATATATATTATCTAATTAATCTTAAACTATCATTTTAAATAGGTACATACCTACTTAATATGTATGCATATTTTACCCATTTTATATTATTCATCCTACGCACCAAATGTACAAAAGCAAAAATTCAATCTTTTTTTTATATGAAATAAATATTTACAGAAATACAAAGCAAAATTTTCTTGCAGAGTTATGAAAAATATATTGAGAAACATTTGCAATAAAATTTATTAATGCTACATAACATATATATTTTTTAAATGTTTTCTATATATTTTCTATAATATATTTTATGCATATTATATTAATATAATAATATTCAAGAAAGATTTAATATTTTTTAAATATTTATAAAATATGAAATAAATATAGTTGGTCACTGGGGAAATCAGTCTGTAGTACACAAATAACGTCAAAGACTGTGAATCGCGTTCCTCCTAGATCAAAATGAGTATTCGCATGGTCAACTGTCGGGCCCGTATGATTTATTAATAAAAAGATATGAAAGGACTAATGACTCGCGTTTCTTGTCCCAGTAACTAATGATGAGTTGAAAAAGGCGAGCAACAAAATAAAATCTAAAAGCACTCAAGATCATTATGGATTTTCTACCCATTTGCTAAAACAAACTGCTTCTGGTATCATCGACCCGCTTGTCACAATTATGAACAGTTCTCTTATGGAGGGAGTGTACCCCAAAGAATTTAAAATAGCAAAAGTGCTACCAATACTCAATGAGCCTAGTAATTATAGACCGATATCCATACTACCTACCTTCTCAAAAGTATTTGAGTTAATTTTCGCAAACAGATTAATTGGCTTTTTCGACAAAAATAATATTATCATCAAAAATCAACATGCTTTCCGTGAAGGCAAATCTGTATCCACTGGTCCTGGGATGCGCTGGACAGTGAGGAATATGTTCGTCTAACTTGCTGCGATTTGAGTCGGGCGTCCGACATCGTTGATCACCAACTACTGATGGATAAATTATCATACCATGAAATACGCGGTAATGCCTACAACCTATTACAATCATATCTATCAGGGAGACAGCAGTATGTACAGATGGGATCACGACTATCATCAATGAGTGCCATTAAACGCGGCGTACCCACAGGGAACCATTTTCGGACCCCTGCTGTTTGTGATATATATCAACGACCTGGATGCCAATCTCTCAACGGACTTGACGTGCTTTTATGCGGACGATACGCCGTTGTTTGTGAAAAGTAAAACTTAGGAGAAAGCCGACAAAGTAATGAAGAAAGCTGAAAACTGGTTTGCAGTAAATAAACTATTTTTTTTAGCTAATACATTGATACGTTTTTTCCATTTTAAATGATCGTTCACTACGAGTCCCAATACACGCACAGCATCCCTAACAGGGTAGGGGTTATTGTTTAATATTAATTGAGTAGGATAATTTTGATTTTTTGTTTTAAACAATATTAATTCTGACTTTGCACGATTAATTTGCAATTTGTTTTCCTGTAACTATTTTTCAATGGATTCTAGAACGTATAAAACAGCTCTAGTTACGGTATCCAGGTTAATCCAATCACAAGGAAGGAAGTATCATCCGCGTAATTAATAGTTATAAAATTACAATGGATCATTGGGCATTCAACAGCATGGATGTCGTTAAAATACAACAGAAAAAGCAAGGGTCCCAAGATACTACCTTGTGGAACGCCCTTATTTACTTTGATATCATTAGAATAGATGGTTTTGCCGTCAGTTGAGATACAGACCGTTTGTTTCCTACATGATAAATATGATTGTATCCACGATAGGGCAGTTCCTCTAATTCTATAACACTCAAGTTTTTCTATCAATGTTTGGTGATCGATGCTGTCAAATGCCTTTGACAGATCTAATAAAAAGTCACAAAGAATTGTTATTTTCTCCAATGCTGAAATAATCTTTTCCGTAAGTTCAAAAAGCGCAGTCTCCGTACTTCTGCCTTTGATAAAGCCATGCTGAAACCTGCTTAAAACGTTGTATTTAACTATAAAGTGGTAGAGTCGGTTGTAAGCGATTTTCTCAAATAACTTCGAAAAGCTTAGCAAGAGACTTATAGGTCGATAACTATTAAGATCGCTGGGGCAACCTTTCTTGTAATGAGGAACAACCTTTGCATGTTTAAGGCTGTCTGGAAAACATCCAGTTGTAAATGTGCGTCAGAGATTTCAAGTAAGCATTTATGCATTGCTTGATAAATGATATAGGGATGCCATCCATGCCCAAGGATCTGGAACCTCTCAAGGAGACAACAATCTCTCGAACTTCCTCCTCACATACAGGAAAGAATTAAAATGAATGAGGATTAGGTTTTATATTTAATTCATTAGCAGTATTTGTCGTGCAACTGAAGGCCCGGAAAACAGCTGATTAAAACTATTCGCGAGAGATGTCACTGAGTGTAATTTAATAAAGCTTTGACACGAACATTCAGATTGCTTATCATTTGCCTATGGAATTGAATTCTCGCGCTGTAAATGACACAGATGTAAATAACTACTCACATTTCGTGTTTATGATAACCACATATGTAAAACTGTTAGAGAAGAGCTTAGAAAACAAGTCAGTGCTCCTTCGGAAACCTCAGATAAATTTCACCAGATACCATCATCAATCTATCTGATAAACTGCTAATTTATTCCACAGCATTATTTTCGGCAATTCGGCGAGGTGCTGTAATACCTCCGGACGTATTAAATGGCTGTCTTATTCGTTAGAATGGATGGATGTGCATTTAAGCGGACGCTACATCGGGTTTCAGTCGGGTAATGGTTTAATAACAATGGAAACGGAACTAAACGTTAATAAACGCAAATTAATGCATTCTACGCCGAAAGGAGTCCATCCCCATTCAATTTGATTAGGAAATTAACACAATTTCGGCGCTGCGGTCTAACAGCAGAGTGTCGGTCTAACACATAAGGGTTTGTCCGGAATAGAACTCTGATATATGCACATATTTAGGGACTCATATTGAATATTTAAACGTACGCGAAGAGAGATGGGGGGGGGGAGGGGGGATGCGCCGTCGAAGTTATTCTTCAATTAAATCGTGTTATGGAATCTACTAGGGTAGGAATACCTTTAAAACAATTTACTGTCTGGCGTTGAATGTTCCTAATAGTTTAGAGGAGTTCATGTAGGGTATTCTATTATTCAATATTGTAACAGCAAGTTGGAATAAGGATTTTATTTGTTTGAAACTTCTATTATTAAAATCGTAGGGATAATCGGCAAGAGACAAGGAACATTTTCTCGAAGATGCGCGAACCAATTTGCTTCAAAATTCCTGAGCATATTAAGTAACATTACTTGAACACACTGAATGAGGGATTTTAAAAAAAAATTAAAAACTCAATAAGAAATTTAGGATTTACTTGTGTTGCAGTTTTTGAATTCCATTTTTAGCACAAACTACACTTTATTTAGCAAAATCCCTCATTCAATATAGTCTTTAGACGATTTTGAATCTACTCAAAAAAAAAATAATAATAACTACCTCACTTGAACACGAACGGAGAAAATATACCCTAAATTTGTTATCCTTTGTGTGTCTTTTTGGATGTATTATGGCAGAAAGGAGGTCACGCAAGAACGGGGTTATCAGTGCTGCCACCGTAGATAACGGAAAAGTGCTAGATCTTTCTATCATGTCAAAGCACTAAATATTCCCAAGAAGACTAACGCCAGCTGTTCAACTGTAACGTGTCGTTACACGGAAAAATTAATTTCAATATATTTTTGAGTTAGCAATTTATTTTATCATAAATTGTAGTTTATTTGATAAATTTTGCCTGTTACGCCGCATTTATTCGCTAGTTTGTTTTCGCCGGCACGCGTCTTCGTTTGAATTCTTAGAGTATCGCGTCCCCTCCACGCAGCGCACATTGAAGCTACGCACGCTCGAATCACCGCCAGCGCCGCTTGCCTATATAAGCCATGCATCTACCGAGATCGAGGCAGACTCCGCCGATTCCCGAATCTCTCCCTGGCCATAATACGTTGTCGTCCCACGGGGTGATACGATTATAGCCGTTTACCGATCCTGTGGGACTATATTCTGTTGTCGTCCCTCGGGGTGATACGTCTACAGTTTCTTTTCCGTTCCCGCAAGGTTATAGTATGTTGTCGTCCCACGGGGTGATACGATTATAGCCGTTTACCGATCCTGTAGGACTGTATTCTGTTGTCGTCCTTCGGAGTGATACATTTACAGTTTCTTTTCCGTTACCGCAAGGCCATAGTATGTTGTCGTCCCACGGGGTGATACGATCATAGCGGTTTACCGATCCTGTAGGACTGTATTCTGTTATCGTCCCTCGAGGTGATACGTCTACAGTTTTTTTTCCGTTCCCGCAAGGTTATAGTATGTTGTCGTCTCACGGGGTGATACGACTATAGCCGCTTACCGATTCTGTGGGGTATATATATATATATATATATATATATATATATATTTATATATTTATTTTCCGTGCCTTCTCGGAAAATTAACCGAAAACTCCGTTAACCAAAGCGAGTATTTCAAAGTAATTCATTTGCTGTATATATTATTGTTATATGTTAAATACTAATTGTGATTTTGCTTACCTGTGTTTACGTCTGTACACTTTTTTGTCGTATCGTTGATCTGAGGAATAAAACTACGAAAACCAAGTATTTGTTTCACTAGAATATATTTTATTTGTTGCGTACTTCAAGCAAGAACCCTGGATAATCATTCACGCACTGAAGCTACTTCAGTTAGGGTTAATTGTAATAATTGTACGACGTATTAGTACGCGACATAAACAAACATCTTCGCGCGCAATTTACAATCGCACAGCTAACAGCGATCGAAAAGTAATCGCGCGATAAACGAAATCTAAGAATAAATCAAACATTAAAGAGAACATCACACACCGAAAGAAACGTCGTTACACAACAAATACTGATGATTATTGCACTAGATACGATATTTCAGATAGCAGATCTGGATCCGAGGTTAGACATGACAGAAGCGGATCTGAGGTTTCTAATAGAGGATCCGAATAACATAAAGATACAATTATCCGGATTCGGAAAACAGGACTACATTTTACAGTATCGCTTTGTTTAATTAATATAATTATTGTGTAATAATTGTACTGTCAATTATCATCCATTCCGATATGCTCCCATCCCTATTATAACATTTTTGCTGTAGTTATATATTCAGCTCCATAGGCCCCTTTTATTGCACATACTGCTCGGATTTTCGTGAAACTTATTCGAAAATAACTGCAAAGTTCTCTATTACGATAATCAAAAATAAAATAAAAATATTTTTTTGGACCCAAATTATGTAGTGACTCCCTTAAAGGAAAAACGAGATAGGGAAACAAATATAGAAGTACTAACGGAGAAGAATTAACGGTGACAGTATACATATTGAAGCATTCTTTTCAGCCATCGCTGCAAAAATATATTCATGAAAAATAGATCACAGTTGTCATGTGCGACTTCAAGATTACGAATCGGTAGGTAAGCGGACAAGATACGGCTAGACACGGCCAGCGGTCGAGGCGGTCTGGGTTTGAATTGAGTAAGGTATTACGTAATTTATAAATAAAGTGTATAGTAAGGCATTAGTGTACCGCGCGATCGACGCAGAGTTATTATCCGATAAATGAACGCTGATAAGAAATGTAGAAGAGAGAGGAACGAAAAAAGAAGCATTAAGATGGCCGAAATGAAGGAAGCCAGAAGAGAAAAGGAAATAGAGGAAGGAAAGGAGTACAAACCCAGGAGATATAGAAGGAAAGGAAGAAATATAAATGATGGAAGAGTTGAAAAGAACGATGAAACAGATAATTGAAGACTTGACTAGAAGCAGTGCGGAATAAAAATAAAATCGAAATAAAAGAGGCAAAATAAGAAATAAAGAACAATTTCGAATGGAGCAGGAAGGAAGAAGAATGGCAGATGGAGAGAAATCGATTAAAGAAAAGAGATTAGAAAATAAATAGGAAAGCAATGAGAAACATAAAAGAAGAAATAATATTACAATAATGGAGGCGGTTATACATGAGAAGCTAGAAAAAAGAATAGATAAAGCAATTCTTATGAGCACGAGCTATAGGTGAACAGCAATGTAGTAACATTGCTAATCCTAAAAAATAGGATGAGAGTGTTTATATTTGTTGCACCTAATCGATTTATTCTGCGAATAATTCCAGATATTCTCGCAGGAAGCGACCATTAGCCACCTGTTTGATTCATAGCTGTTAATTATATCTGTGTTACATTAATCCATGTATAGCATACACGCAAGACGTAATTAATATATTCAATATCAGGGTTAAACAAGTGCTCTGTGTAATTTATGTGCGGGAATACTGGACAAGAGGAATTCTAGGTATGTATATGATATGTTATTGTCAAAACTCGAAATCACTTAACACTAACGATGACAAAAATACTCCAAACTGTGGTACTGGTAATGCCGCAAACTTCTCCTAGACCCCTCACCACAAACTCCACACTAAACTGCACGTACATTTCGATAGCAAAGCTATCATCATCAGCAGAAACACTAAACTGAATAATTACTCTCGTAATGAGAGGGATAACACCCTTACTAGGTGGCAGAGCCTATGGGAGGACAACTGGAGAGGCCGCTGGACGGCCAGACTAATCCCGAAGGCGAGGTAGGCTTCTACCTCACGCAGTTTTTGGCCAGCCACGGATACTTCAGGTCCTACCTACGACGTGTGGGTAAGATGGACTCTGAAGTATGCGTATACTGCGGCGAAGTACACGATGTCCACCACACCTTCCTCGAATGTCGAAGGTGAGCAGAACGGAGGAAGGTGATGGAAGCCAAGTTTGGTGTGCTCCCACCAAACACAATCATATCGAAAATGATGGAGAGCGAGGACTTCTGGGGATGCATTGCCAGTGTGGGTGAAATGGGTCCTACGCACAAAGAAGCCAGACCTCGAGCGTCTGTGATAATATACACCTATGTATCTATTATATGTAGTTATTTATTTATTTATTTATATGTTGTGCTTGTTGGTTTCCTATTGAACTATTAATTGGAGTATTGTCCTTATACAGCCAAAATATATAGACCTAGCACCGAAGTAATGTGTTTAACGGTTCCGGTAACTGGTGTCTAGGAGACAGGGGTGTTTTTTAGCTGGTAGTCTTTTTTTGAAGGAGTCCAGCACTACGTGCTGCAGTGTACTGAATGTACTAAATAAACTTGCAAAAAAGAATTTAAAAAAAAAAATTAAATTAGCTAGCTCAACGGATAAAAATTTAAAAGGACGCGAAAGAACAATTAAACTCAGAGTTGCCCTCGTAAATCAAAACTTCCAACTTCCGAATCCAACCGCGAAAAGTAAATTGTGGGTGAAAGAAATCTGACTTTCTTAATCACCCCAAAAATTGAAAGGGGGTTTAATCAAAAATAAAAGAACAGAATTTTAAATGACGTTAAAAAACAACCAAGAATTTTTTATTAAAAAAAAGAAAAAAATATTCATTACAAATTTTTGCAGAAAAAAAAAACCGTGAACATAGGGTTCTGGCTTAAATCAAAAACTGCTCGTGATTCTAAATTACAATAGGACAATGCTATTTCCTATATCAAAGCAAAAGATTAATTTGTTCAGGAAGATAATTCTTATATATATATATAATATCAATCAATTCACGTGGTTTCAAATTAAAACAAACTAAATTAAGCGTGGACAATTCCCAGTACATAACAAAAATGAAAAACTAATTGCAAGCACAATGCTTCTATTCACCCAACCCGAGGTGATTAATAATTAAAATGAAACAGCAAAATGAAAAAGGAAAAATTAATTCTTTAAACTAAATTGAAAAAAAAACTAAAACCACAAATATATCTTCCCGACCAAAAATAATAACTGAACTTATATCTACGATGTGTACACATCCGTACAATAACAATTATTATCAAGCGAGTTCCTTGATGGACAGAAAAAAATTCAATTTAAGCGAAACAAATCTCTAAATCAAAAGTATAAACAAAAGGACATCAATGAATTTAAAAATACATGTACTCACGCGCTAACGTCTACCAAGGAACTGGCTCATACAATTCACCAGTCGTTTTTCAAAAGAAAACCTCGCACACGTACAACCAGTATGCCAACGAAAAAAAGACAAATAAAATAAACATACATAAGCAGATAAATGACATCTAAATTGACTGAAATTAATTTAAAAAGACTGAACATTTAATTAAATATTGCGACGTACACCCCTTTGATGAAGGAGATGTACTTACGACTTGTTCAAAAAAAGAACAAAAACGCACGCAGAGTCCGGCTGCTCATAATCCGCGGCTGGGGGGTTCGTTAGTTGATATTATAACGTGAGGGCGCCAGCTGTGACTAGCAGCAGGGTGGTCAAGTAAGCAGGAGATTGACAAACAACAACTGTTAGCATTAAATGTAAATTTTTTAATAAATTTAGAAAATGGTGTATATGTAAAAGTGTATAAAAAAATTAATATTATAACAGTAAATATAATGAAAATGGAAATGTAGCATTCAGTGACAACAGACAACCAGTAGGTAATGTAAATTTCGGGTAATTGAAGCATAGGATAAATGACCTCCCAAATGCTTGGTATGAATCGTGACCAAACGTAAACAAATGCATAAGCCTAAACATGAAATGACATAAAAGTCAGGTTATCAACGGCTGCAATACAATTGCAGGCTAATAATTATTAAAAAGTTATATAATGCAACAAAAGAATATGAAATATGAATATGTAAGTTGAAAAGTTCAAACAGTAATTTAAATTCCTAATAATAATAACATTTGTTTCAGTTACCATAAACAGCTGTTACCGGTTTACAAGTTAATTAGTCAAAATAAGGAAAATAAAAAAATTGAGTTGATTTAAATAAATCGAAGGCATAAAATATTTAAAGTAGAATTAGTTACATTACGAAGCAAAAATATAAATAGGCGCACCATAAACAGGTGTATTCACACTTACAGGTAGGATCGGAGATAATGAGTACAGCAATCTTCAATTGTAAATACTTCTAGGTGGAATTGAAATAAGGTTTCTAGTTGTCGATGATTGATGGTTGCACACAACATGCATTACGATGATGGGGACTAGACTGGACAGCACATGACGAAGACCAAAAGCTTACACATCCTTGCTTCTTCGGACAGTGTCGATTTAAAGAAATTATATTCTAGGTGTTATGGAATATAATATGCTATTCACATTTCTTGAACATCCCGTATCACTGTGGATCACATACACCTGTGATTTGACGTAGATGGAATTTCTAGCCTCGATGAAGTTATAAATCGTACAGATCTTATAAATCTTACAGCCTAAACAGCTCTTACAGCTCTTACAGCTCTTACAGCCTAAAATGGAAATGACAATCACCATGTGCTTAATTGTAAAAATTGTGAAAAAGACACCATCAATGAAAAATACATTGCTTAAGGCACAAAATAAATAATAAAATTAGATAAGCAACATTCTCAAATTGGAAAAATCTTGATACTTACTCAGATGTTATAAGCTTAATATTTCACACATGTAACAAAGACAGACAAGACAAAAATGGCCAGAACTGATATGTCTGCCTTCCACTTCTTTTGAGAAGTAAAAAAAAGGTTTAATGTTAAGTGATACCAGCTAAAATTTATTTAAATGTAAAATGAACTAAATTGAAAAGAGCACATGAATAATTGTCATTGACATTCAAAAATGGAAAAAAGAAATATTTGTAAAATATCAATAAAATTATTAATAAACTGATTTGACTGTTTTTGATGATTTGCTGTAATTTGTTGGATGTATACACCTCCGTCCAAACGTCATGTATGTTACAATATATCAAACAATTAAATCTTTAACTAAATTAATACAAACTAAATATTAATTGTGGAAATTTCTCGATACAATGACACAGCAGTTTTAAGCAAAACAAATATGCAACACAAAATACACTCGCGGTATGTGGGTTGCCACAGCAGTGCGTAAATGCATTTTCACCTCCACAAAAAAAAAAAACAAGCCGTTTCATGTACTAAACTTTCTACAGCATATATTATCGTTTCAGATTCCTTATTTAAGAAAATTTGCCATGCGCAACTAAATAAAAGAATACGATTATTTCTTTTTATATATACTGTATATTCCTAATTTTTAAAAGCAAACAATTTTTTTTTATTTCATCATTATTTATTAATGATTTTTTATACTTTGCCAATGTCGCTTCAGACTTATTACATTCCCAAATAGGGCCCACATCAATAATTATACAGCAGAAATACGTATGTATTTATATACGGCTTAAGGGAAGCAATATTCGCTACTAATTAGGGAATGTTTTACACAAAACTCCCTCTAGCGGTATCGCCAGATTACCTACGGCAATCCTACAGGATCCAGAAAATAAGTCTCAAACCAACGGTTCCGTCTCTTAATCCGGGGATTCCAATTTTCCCTGCTCTCAGCTACGGATTCGACCTCATAGCCAATGATTCCTTCTTCCCACTTAACGATCTTCCCCTATCCACGAAAACGGGAAAGGGAAGCTCTGTCAGACTACTCTTTTCCTCCATCCGTAAGTTCTTAATTGTCTCATGCTAGTATGATATATAGGGGATAATTATATTTATGAGTTCCTATTACCCTAACTAGGTATTGATTTAAATTTTGACGTATATACGTACCATATATATATTATACATATAAACTTTTCCTTTGCTAACTCTAAATCCGTTCAACGATTTATTGTTGGAACTTTAAATTACGCGAGTTTCTCTTGTACATGTCAATTTTGATAATTTATCTGAGTTTAGTACATATAATGATATTAGCGTGATAAAGTTTGTGCCGTAATGATTAGATTTCATATACGTAATCAGGTGCCATTGTCGCAGAAGTGAAGTTACTTAACAGTATTATAAGACTTCGTGTATAGCAATAACAGTTCATTGTTGAGAATCTTTTGTGTTAGAAGTTATTGCATAATCTACAAGCAGTTCTTAAATACTTTGCTTTATATTACGGCGTATAATATTACATTAAGTGACATTATGCCGGCTTCTATTGTTTCTATATAACTAACGTTGGAGACGTGGATATTAACGAAGCAAATAATACTGTTTTGTTCATGTTGTATACGGTATTTATTTAATACACTGAGAAAAAAATTTAATAATCATAAATAAAAATACAATTATCGTAAGTAAAAAGTTTCAGCTGGATAGGGGACAAAAGCACAGATTACTTAGCACTAGTAAAAAAGAGATCCTAAACACTGATACTAACAAGAAGCAATCTAAGTTACTTACGGTCTGCTTCATACCGGTAACTTATGAAGTTACTTATGATAATTAAACTGAAGTAGTTAAGCCAAAGAAGTAGTTGGAGTAAGCAAAAATTTGCCCTTGTCAAGTAGTAGGTGTATTGCTGTGAGTGAACTATTCTATAACAGCTATCACACCTTCATAATTAATACAAGCTATTTAGATTACTTGTGATAAGGAAAGAGTATCATTAATGTACGTTCACTAAATACCTGATATATAGAAGCTAATGGTTTGCTATAAATATACAATATACTTGCCTTAAATTTGTTGTTCAACTATAGGTAGTGTAAGAAAAGAGGAAGTTTAGTGAATATTTATTAAGTAGCTTACTGTGTACTCTGTGTGAATAACTGATAAAGTACAAAAAAAAAGTTCCGCAAATCTTCGATTATTTATGCAACCGCAACTATAAGTACTGCGTATCGAGCAAAGTGTAATTCAAAATTGTTTGCAAATAATATTTAATTACTATTCAGTGTGCTGTAGCTTCGATTGCATTAATAATTGAAGATTAAATTCGTATTTATTTTGCTAAAGATGGTACATAATGCTTATTACTTATGAAAAAAAAGCAGTATTATTAGTAATAGTTTTATTTTGTATAGGACAAACACAGTGACTACCTGATATAAATGAAAGATATTGGTTTCACTTTAACAACAGTTTTTTTGTTAAACAATTTAGAACGTAATGACTCATAAAATATATTCCTTAATAATAAAAAATGAACAAGGGAATAATAAGAGATAAGGTAAATGGGGCCTTCTTGAAACGTTATTTAGTTATTGAAATAATTGAAATCTAAACAAAGGACAAGGAGAAATATGGCTTTGAAGTTACAACTAATAACAAACAAAGAAATAATATACCTAGGCGGTAAACTTGCGGTTTCTGTTCGTTCTTTGCACTGGGTGTTGTCTCGGCGGAGTGATCCTCTGTCGGCGTACGTGGCGGTTATGTCCGGTGATCACCTCGAAAACGGCTACTTCGTCGTGGTATCCCTAACTGCAGGTGGCACTTGGTCTGTCACTCACCTATCGACGGTATCCACACTTTAACTTCACCAGCGGACGCAGATATCATCACAATGATGGGGAATTCGAATATCCCACCACGTGGTTTAAAACTGCAATCTTGAAACATCCGATTGCTTATAGGCCTGTACTTCTTCTTTCGCTGGGATTCTTATACGCGATGGGCCTTGAGTTAACCCACCGGTATTTTAACCCGTTAATAAAAGCACTATTTACAGTAACAACTTGCATTCAGGAACTGGGTTTAGTTGCAGGTATTAATTAACGAGAATAGTTCCAAGTAAAATTTTATCTATTGTAAATAATTTTTTATCAAGTAAACACTTTACTTAGTCCATTTTTCTCAGTGCTACAATCATTAAATGAGCTCAGAGTTTTGGAGTAGAGGACACTCAGTATACATCAGTTTGTGTGTATCGGAGGCGTCCTTTATGTTATTTCATTTAATTTTTAGGACACACACAAACTATTCGTTAGCATGCTACAAAAAATATCATATTTATACATGTACCAAAAAAACATATTTTCAGAGAATGATTTACATATTTGCGCAAACAGGCCATAAAATATTCGAGTACAGATACCTAACTATTATTAAAAACTGCGACGGGTTAGTGCAGCAAATAAAATCACCCGTGCATTGTTATACGTTTCGTAAATATGAAAGGCACAAAGTCTGCTGTAGAAATTAAATTGTTATTGTAAAAATTTTATATGTCCAATCATTGCTTTGTTTGTGCATCGGACGCGTATTTTTTCCGGCGAAAAGCGAAAAAAAGGAGCAAAATTTTTGGTTTATTTTATGACCTGGTTCGTTTGATTTTATTCTCTTGTTTACATTTAATTTTAGATGACACGCAATGCAATCTTGTTTTACAACCTGTCACATCCTAACTGTCGTGTTGAGGGATTAACTTTACACTGTTTTGCAAAACGAACGTATTATTTGTTATACAGGATGTATCAAATAAAAAAGTAAATTTTGCTTGGGGGTAAACTACATGACATATAAAGCACAAACCCGGCGAAACCGGATTTCATCATTAAAAAATAAAAAAAAGTAAAATTTAGAGTCAAAGATTCTTTAGTCCGGGCCTGATGCAAGGAAACGTCATGTTAAGCACCCGCTAAACGTAGTATTATGTATAAATACATTGCACTCATTTAGTATTATTATTAATGGTATGCCATAAGTTCATTTAACATCATTCTGAATAAATAAAGGCTCTTGTAAAAATAGCAAAACTGAGGCATTTTAAATTTCTTCTTTTTATAAAATAAACATTCCTTTTTTGTTAAGAGCATTCTACGTAAGTCTACAAAGTATTATTTTAATATCCTGATAAGGCGTTCGAGTTTCACCGGATATGCGACTTCAGTAGTTACAAAAAAACGTAAATATTTTCTTTTGCTTTGTCGAATCGAGAGTTAGTTGTTAATAAACGGTCCCACATGATTCTGAGTTATTTCTTTTGGATTTATTTAATCATATAACGCAAAATGAATTGAATCGAATTACACAGAAATAAATGTAGATACAGCAAATTTGCAAACACACCTTTTTACTATGATATCGCGCGAAAATGAATCTATACATTCCCGCGCTTTTGCCGATGTATCAAGCTTCGTTTTTCTTTATATGAAATCATGATGGTCCTGAAAAGGATCGTTTTTTTCGAGACCGGAAGAATTTAAATAAAATGTTCGAAGTGGTTTGCACTCCAAGCGGCGATCCACACAAAACTAACAGCGGTAATCGCTGAATGATAGTGGTATGTGGGGGTATACTCAGGCCAGCATTTAGGTTGGGCACAGGTGCGGCTCTAGCCCACAGCATTTACAAAAATATATTTTTTCTCGTTAATGCTTACAGATAGACCCCCTGTGCATTAAGACTTTTTGATCGTAAATGATACAGCTGCTACATATTAAAATATTAACCTCTATATCGGATACACCCTGTATAATTGATTACAAAGTTATGTTCGAGATTATTCTAACCGGCTGTTCTATGCCTGCCTGTCTGTGTGTCCTGTGTATGCGTGTGGATGTTTGTTTGTTGGTATTACAGGTTTCTGTATACTACACCAAGTAGAGTACCTCGATAGAAAAAAATCATCTTATTTTCAGTATTGTACAATAATATACAAAATGCATAGACATAGAACTAGGTAAATTATATAATAGAAAAGATTGATTAAGCTCTTGTTAAGACTTAATTACTTTCGGCGTGTTTTTTACAATATGTAAGCAACTTGTATATTAAAATTGATACTAACATCACATCTCAAATATACGAAAGAGTTAGGGAGTAATAGGTATATCGATACAACTTCTGAGTAAGAAATATAAATTACTTCGAAAGACCATTCGCTCGCTGCCTTTTACTGGAGGGAGAATCTGGAACAATACCAAAAAGCGGAATCGACAACAATTGTCCTCCGAAATACGGTGATTGTATCTGTCCGCTTTGATTTGAGATTTCTCCCTTTCTCTCGTTTCCTTTTGTCTTTGTCCTTTCGAAATATAAAATCAAACGCTTCTGGCTAAAGGGACGATATCAGGGCATTATACTTTGACTGTGTCGACGGCATTATAATTGTACTATTTATTCCATAATATTAATTCATATAATATAGAATGCTAACTTTACTTTTTGTTTATATTTCCTTACACCTTGTATATACAGGGTGTTTCACTAGAAAAGAATTCCTTTGTAACTCGTAAACACTAGGAGATATGTAACGAATAGAAAATTAGTTTAAACTTCTCGCCGTCCAGATTTAAATGTAGGAAGTTGGTAACTATAAAAACTAGTGATGGGTTGCCACGAAGTAAACTGCTATTTTGTAGCAGTTTGCTGATATAGTAGACAACTGCGAATGTTGTGAAACATATATGTATATTCGTAGCAGTATACTGGGTGAGTTTTTTTTATCTTGATTATGAACGTCTAGAAAAAATACACAAAAAAGAGAAGCAAGCAAACATGATTTTCTGTTTTTGTATTTACATATAATAACATTTTAAAAAGCGCTTTACCGATTAAGCTAGTAGAGGATGAGAATTCGACCATTTCCGTAAATTTTGAACAAACAGGATTTATAACCAGTCTTACGCCTAAACTAGTTAATTTCCAAGATATCTTTGATTTTCTACATACTCTATGTCATAAATTTTGAAATATTTTAATACAGATCTATTTACATTGCCAGGTGTATACCTCAAGTTTAATATACTGAGTGTTCGTCTAAAGTGCAAACTGCGATAACATCATTTGGGGATATCTCATTTCTTTAAATAGAACACCCCGTAGGTACGGAACAAGAGTTCAATTTTTTTTTTTTTTTTATTTGGAACTCAATGCAAAAATGTCTATCTTTAAGTATATTTTTTTTGCTTATGTCAAAACCACCAGTTTCGAAACAAAAATCTAAATATTCTTTTTGGCGGCCACTAATACTATTCCCTCAGGAGCTTTATTCCTTGGCACAATAGGCACTCAGCAGGCACGGGGCTACCAATAGCTCGCTAGGCGATGCTGTGTCGTGGCGAGCGCCTAATGGTGGCTCTTTCTAAAACCGCTCTCTAGCCGAACGGCACGTCCACTCGCTTTTGACGCTGCCTGACGACTTCTCTTCATTCGCTTGCGTACCTACGCTCTCCCACGTGCTTTCCTCGGCCCTCCACTAATCAGGGACGTTACGCTCTCCTCGTGATCGCGGAAAACTTCTTTATTTGTCGCTTTCCTCCTTGACGTCTCTTACGTCACCGCACACACACGCTACAAATTCTACATGTTTTATATGTCTACTTAAATAGGATGAAATCAAACGTCTCTTATTAAGGAAATAAATAATAAATCAAATTTAAAATAAAATGCATTCTAGCCGCCGCATTACGCAAGTTACGTTATATCTGGTATTTTAAAAAATGCAATAATATAATGCGGGTATCGTATTTAAAGAGACAGCAAAATTGATTGCTGTACCGAGGTTACGAAACACACTGTACAAATACCAATAATTTTACGTTAAGACTATCTGTTACAGTTTACGAGTTATACAGTGAATAACTCCTAATAAAACACCCTGTATAGACGATCCCCAACGTTAAATTAAATAATTTTCGCGGTCAATGACAAATCAATTAATTTTCCTCATCTATTATCGATAGCAGTGCTTTCCTCGTAGCCAACTGGGAACGTTATTCAGGCAGTATCTACCTACACTTTGCAACATCGTTTACTCTTGGTTTAAATTAACTTAATCCTGCATAACAAATGTATCCCCTGGTGATAACCTTTGCACCGTTTGTGAGCTCGACTGTCCTTTTAAGTCGCTTTGGGGAATTTGGAAAAGTGATCGTGATAATTTGTATATTTTGTGTTGTGAATGATCCACGTACGTTGATAAAAACAAAATACAGGTATACCTAATCCAACTAGAATTATTTGTGGTAGGTAGGGAATGTTTTTCAACTTTGTTTTTAGTGGAACTAGATCTTGATTCAATCGTAGAAGAAACTATAAATAAAATTGCAAGAATTGCAAGCTTTTCATAGTATGAAATCATTAACTTTAACTTTTTTTTGTTTATTATTTTTTTGGGTATGACGTAATCTTTATGTAAATCATGAAATATGTTAATTTTAAAGCTTGTTACTGATACTGATTAACGTTTGCAATTTTAAAAATCGTTCTTTTACTCGGTTCCTCTTGAGGGGTATCAGGGTAAGAGATCTTTGCAGTACATAATTTTTTTTTATATTAACTTTGGCCATTTTATTAGTAGTTTTTGGCCTAAAGGATATTCTAGGCTAAAAATACATAGGAGTATCTAGGAATATGGGATTTCAATCATGAATTTAAATAATATTTAATTTCAACATAAACTTACATAGTATTCATTTAAATAGAGAAAAAAAAAACTACGAAGTGAACTTCGACATAAAATAAAACAATGTATTGAGTTCCCCGAAGTGGTTCTTTTGCTCTAATTTGGATTTGTTAAGATAATATGGTTGTTAAGCACTAAGTACACTTGTTAAACCCTTCGTTGTGAAGCATTTGATGGATGTCGAGCACAGCTTAGTTTAACCGATCTTCCGAAAGAAGTTTTCTTATCTCATGAGGGCATTTTAAGAACAAGAGGAGATTTCCCAAGTCGCAATCGACGGATTGTTGGTGACCATTTCATCTTATGGTGTATTCTTCGCACATATACAAATAGCAACGTCCAGAGGAACTCTCGGACCCAAGGAAGTTTATTGGAGTCTCCCTATCGCAAGTGGATAGCCAATATTTCTTTGTGTACTGCTTTATTAAAAGGATATCCCGGCTTGGAAGAAGTCTTAACCCTACTGGAGATTTAACCTGTAAGAAAATTGTAGGGTTATTGTTAGTAATTCTTTGGTATGTAATTAATTTTTACTTACTTTTAAGTTAACTTTGCATCCATGCCTGCCTTTAATTTTGTTTGGGTATATTATATTTTGCTTCATTTAATTGTTACCTTTTTTTAATTCAAAACTTAACTTTATTTTTGACATTTCATTCATTAATCACGCTGTACGATAATTTTGATCATAACACCGTAGGTGTTCTTTTACATAAGGTTCATAATTTATACTGGTTTTGTGTAAGAGAAATGTTATTGTAACGAATCCACTTTTAATCAGACCTATCAGTTAATATTCATTTATTCAAATTGGTTAATATATTCAATTATTTGTAACTCATATTATTTCAAAACTTAACTGTATTTTTTTGCATTTCAATTATTTATTTATATATAAAGTTCACAATTTATACTAGTTTGCCTATTGCTAACATTATTATAACGAGTCCACTTCTAGTCAGCCCCGTCAGTTTTGTCTTAATTTATCTAAATTTAAAACAAAATTAAAAACCTCTAGAAGGTAAAGCAAAAAAACTTGAGAAGTGCTGTCGAGATGATTTTGCCTCCTCTTCAGCTGGTAAACCGGAAAAGTACCTTCCCACCCTCGCTTTAATGAAATTTGTACTTCAATAAAGGCTTTATTATATTTATGCACTGAAGAGGGCTCTGCTTCGACGCTGCCGTGTTAAACATTTCTCTGTAATCAACGACTACTTTGTTCGTTCGGCTCGCAAATCTAAGTTTTTTGATTAAAGTTCTCCGCGAGATGCCGCGAGTCGATAATTAAAATTATGAATGACAATTTCACGCCCCCCATCCCCACCCTCTCTATATAAGTTGTTATGCGAGCGGCGGGTATTCGCGTCGACGAAACTTTCGGCAATTTAATTTAAAAATCTCCCCAAGCAACGGTGAGGAATCTTCATAATTCGACCGTCAGTTGTCGGTAATTGAAGACCCCTTTTTCTATTCGATCTTCTTTTTTTTTCATATCCACCTCGGCATCGCCTTCTGCGATTCTCTTTTCCTTAGATTTCATCGACAAATTTTCGTCCTTCGAAGTTTAATTGAGAATTGGAAAGTAGAATGGGCTGAAAAATCTTTTGTCCGTTTAAAGGCATTACTTTTCGTGTTAATCGATGCTTTATTTCTAACTGTCATCCGAAAAATATTTCATCATCTAACGTCGCGAACTGTCACTCGCAGATTTTGATGAAACTTTATCAATTTGTAGACTCCATGTTGTGTTACTTAAGGGCACTTCCTGTTGCGGCGAAGCTTCTACTTTAGGGGGTGCAAAGCGCCCTCGAATTTCGACTAAAATTTATTTATCTACCCTAATAGCCTAATTTAAATTTCCCGCCATTATTTTTAGTAAATTCAAAGTTGAACATAAAACTACCCACGATTTTGTACTACATTAATAGTTATTTTAATGCCTTTGCGTGGAATTCACTAAAACTTGTGGCGGGAAATTTAAATTTGGCTATTAGGGTAAAGTGTTATTGAGATAACAGATGAAGGCGTTGATACTCTGCGGCTTTTACGATCAATTACGTCAGACTGCGCTTTTATACAGTCATTTATTAAACAATAACATTTCGTGAGAACATAGATACATGATATTATACATATCAAGATCTTTATTAGATCTGTAATTAAACATAAACATGTGAAAACTTTGGTAGATGTTTGGATATATGCGTATATATAAATGACAATCGTTTCAAAGGATGTATTACGTCTCGTGTTGCAAACAATTATAGTTTTGTATAATGCCAGTAATTTAAAATAGCTAAGTAGCCAATATTGCAATAATTCTTTTGATACCAGAAGAAAGTGAGTTATATAATGCAAAATATAATTGTAACAGCTTGTTTTCCTCTGAAGATGTAACCTGAATAGAGTATGACGAACCAGCGGGACCACACGAAGTGAAATTTGTGGAAGAAGCGGCAGAAGATAAAGAAGACAATTATGAAGATATGGCACGTGTACTTGAAGGAGGCGGTAGTGTTACTGAGCTAAATTACAAAACTAACTGAATATTTGTAGAATTCGTGCCCGTTAAAATACAAACAGAAACCGTTTGATTGCATTAATTTATCTGACCTCAGAATGTATACTCGGGGTATAGTTTATTTTGTTAAAATGTTTATTTGTTGGGTAAATACACCAGGGAATGAACATTTAGTGCATTAGGTTGAATATTATATTAATTATAATTAGATTACGAAGATAACAGTATACAGTCTGATATTATATTGCCCCTAATGCCTTGATTTTTAAAATGTAAAAACGTAAATATGATAAAAGCCACTACTTATCTGTAATTCAACTATTTATATCAAAATGTAAAAACTCCAATAAATGTACATTAACTGACAATGTATAAACATTAAACATTTCACAAAAATTTGATTAATTATTAATAATAGTTAGTCATATATTCAATTGCCATAAGGGACTCCATAAGGCCATCTCTAAATTAACCTAGTTACCAAAAGTAGCATAATTACAAACAGTGTTCATTGACAGGTACCCGTTCCTTCACTGGTGCCTTTATCCCTTCAAATTTTTAGTGTCTCTTACATTTTATTGCGTGCATTTTGCATTAAAATTAATTAAATTCAAAGTATTTTCATCTGACAGCTGATATTACAGATTTCTGTAAATTTATTCCAATTTACAGAATAGAGCTAAAATTTCTGTTTCTGCCGTTAGATGTTTATAATTTGTACTGATATATAAAACTGCTTCTTTACGTTAGCAGCTACAATCTGCTTCTGCTACTTTTGGTTAGTAGTTTAAAAAGTTGCTATTTTTAGTAGCAGTTTTCCTTAAATAGCGGCGCATGTTACGGCGGTATATGTATTTATATTACGGACTATTCCATTTTCAGTATTATTCAGTATAGATCTAGGTATTGTATATATTTTCGTAACTAATAATGAACTACTAATGTAAATAATTGATTAATAAATGAAAAAACATAGTTTCTTGAACGGAAAAGCATAAATTGGCATTTTCTATTAATTATAAAACGGTGATTGTAACAAGTAACAATAACTAGTAATAGGTTCTGAGGGGTTACGTTTCATAATGATCGAGTTTCTATAATGATACGTATTATGTGTTTTTGCATAGGTATATCTTAACCAAAGTCGATATAAAAGCTAGGAAAACTAATCAGCGAAACTTGTGTGGGGTTGGTACACAAAATAACCATTATTACTTGAAATAAAATTATCTCCACTAGGGTTGACAGAAACAATATTTCTATGTAGTTGTTAGAGAATTCTGTTTATTTTTTATTCTCTTATTTACTTAAGTGGATGCGATGTTCGTATATTCGTTATTTCTAGAAGATGTTTTGTTTGTTACCGCGTACGCTTGTTATTTATTTAACACACCATTAAAATATAAGTATTTTTAGAAATATCTTCTTTACCATGTTTGTTAGTTCATTTTGACATTTTTTTTTAAAGATAAAAAACATCTATGATACATAGATAGTGCCACAAAATAAACATGAACTGTTCCTTACAATAAATTGTTATTGTGTGCAATATTCGCACTTGTCTACTACATCAGGAAACTGCTACAAAAAGTAGCAGCTTGTTTTGATATTGAATAGCTGCTACAAACTGCTAACAGTTGTTAGCTGCTACAAAGTAGCAGTTTGCTTCGTAGCAACTCGTCAGTATTGTATTTTATTATTTTATTACAATACCCATAAAAATGCATGCATTTTTTTTTCTATATGAAGGTTTAATTGATGAACTGACAAGAAAAGTATGGAATTTGTATAACATTTAAATGTTAATTGCGTTATTTTTAAAGATCATTATCTGTAAGTGCAACATAGAGTTCTAGTAGGTATAACTCTGACAAGATAAGATAAATACCGAAACCTTAATATCGTAGAAGCGAGTAATATTGTGTAAACATTGCATCCGGTTAAAGTCAACACGACAGAAAGCTGTACTAGCGGCACTCCTTGTAATCAAACGTAGGTTTCCACCGTTCTCCAGGCCTTTCCTAATACAATTTTAGGCCACAGTTCCTGCGATATTTTTTCCAACACGATTTTTTGTCTATGACAGCACATATACTCTTGTTACAGTCAAGTAGAAACCTTTCACGAAAATTACATAGTTTATAACATAGAAGAGGCATTGCAATACGAGTGTGTGTATGAAAGAATGAAGAGTTTAATACAACATCTTTCACTTTTTTTTTACATAAAGAACATGTTTTTCAAATTTATGTAGGATCTCTATATCTGAATTCATTCATTTGCAAGGTATTTTAAGTGCTTGCACGAAGGTGACATGTACTGCATCACTTTTTTGCCCTTACGCATACATTTTTCATATGTGTAGTTCTAAAAGAGAAAAAAAGATGACAATCATTGGTGATTGGCGAGACTGGAAATTTTTAGTTTTTAGTTTTGATCAACTTTTCTTTATAACAATTTTCGATATTGTCAAATACCATGTGATTCAAAATGATTGTCGTAAGAAAAAAACTGTTTTTCGGAAAAATTTATCTATACTTATTACCAATTTAATGAGCGAAGTTAGCTACATACAAATTTCATACATTAAATGAATTTTCTTGACATTTAGCGACATTGGCGTGCGTGTTGTAGTATCTTTCGATTATTTATCTTATAATTTTTTTTCAAATCGTTTATATTTACATCTAATATCACCAACAATAGTATTTCTGAATACTGTAAGAAAATAAGGGAATTTATCTGTGGTAGTAGCTCAACCAACAGGTAAAAAAACAATATTAATATTACGTGAAATAGTTTATTACATTTTATAATTTTATAGGCTTATCATACACTTCAGCGCAATGAGCTGTCAAAAGAAAGTTACATTTTCATCCCTATAAAGTTTCTACGGTACACGAATTATTACCATTAGATCACGATAGGCGATTGGAATATTGTCATTGGTTTAATAACAATTTAAGGGACGATGACTTGCTAAACAAATCATTTTTCGCGGATGAAGCCTGGTTTTGTCCAACAGACTATATCAATTTACAAAACTATTGTATCTGGTCTGCAGAAAACCCACACAAATTTCGAGAAACGCAATTGCATCCCGTAAAAGTTGGAGTTTGGTTGGCTATGTCTAGGCAACGAATAATAGGGCCAATTTTCTTCGAGAACACTGTAACAGCCCAACGTTACCAACAGATGTTGGAATTGTTTATTGCAGAGTTACAACAACATGAGCTTGAAGCAGATTATTTTCAGCACGATAATGCTCCAGCACATACTGCTCGACAAACCTGCCTATATCTTCAACAGTTTTTTGCTGACAGGTTCGTTAGAGGACAAAGATGGCCACCAAGATCGCATGATCTAACCCCATTAGATTACTTCATGTTCAGCTATCTAAAAAATAGGATCTATAGAAACCGCATGCATACCATAGAAGAACTGAGAGATGCAGTTTTGTCACTTAACAATTATACTAATTATATGTTATAATTTAAAGTAATAAATAAATTATTTAAACACCAGTTAGTACTGAATTGTAAAATCATAATTTAGTAAAGTTAAATTAATTACATTTCATTTTTACAAGCAGAAACACCAATCCATAGTCGTTTATATAATGCGAGTTCAAACATAGGTTACGTTTTCCTTATTTATGACAGATCCGTTTACTTTCTTATGTTCCAACACTGACTTAGTTCAAACCTTCATTACAAATACGCGGCATATACTTACACCCTGTTACTATCTATAGGAGCGGAATTGACGATCATTTTGAATCTCTGTGTATAAAGGTACTTTACTCTTGAGTAAAATTCATATTTTTTGACAAACCGCGTATACGACTGAAAAAAATTAATATCTGATAATTGTATTTTAGATTTTAGAACATACAGAATTTTTTATGAACTTTTTTTCCTAAAATTAATAATAAAAAAGTTTTCCATATGGTTCCAATTTAATGAGACACAGTGTATATCGTGCGACTTGAACAGCATAACGCCTTACTTGCTTCTTGAACGGTAGCAGTCTCAATAACAAAAAAATAGTAATTTAAATTTAAATTCAATCTTTACCTTCCTCCAAAAAAAAAAATCACTAAAAAAGTAACGTAGTGCTGTGGTATAGACAACCCAATTTATTGGTTGTTTTCTTTGCTTGGAGAGCTGATTCAGTTTACCGGAAGTTTTTTTTTTACAAATTTTGATGTTTATTTTGTATAAGTTTAGTTAAAGAGTTTATTGTATCACTTTTAGTTTATTTAGTGTTAAGTTTTTAAATTAATCCCATTGATTTATTTGTCTAGTGTTTGTTTATGTTGTTTAATGCGGACTCTGTTGAATATTGTCGTTGAATTGTAATACGACTGCGTTGTACGATTTTGAGAGAGGATTGTTGTAGAAAAACAGTTGTAGAATTTTGTTAAGGACTTCCTTGTTCGACTATTGACGTGAGTAGACGTATTTTTGTATATCTTGGTTGCCATTTTGTGATTCATTTTGATATTGTAAATTTCGCATTAATTGTCTTTTATAAAGCCAATCAAGGAATTCTTTTAGCAATAATAGTTAATATATTGAAGTGTGCACATTATAGATATAAGATCAATTATTATTTTTGTTTGGGAAGATACATTTTAGTTTATTTTTTCTCATTTTAGTTTAAAGAGTTAATTTTTCGGTTATTCAGTTTTGCTGTTTCATTTTTAATTATTGATTGATTATGAAATGATGTGGGCTCTCAATAAGTTTCTCATTGTTATCCAAATAATTAATTCTGCCAAACAAGGCGATTAATAATAACAGACCATCGATGCGAAACAGCGGAGCTATCTGCCTTGACTTTTCGACGACCCTGTATACGCTCTCATATTATACATACATATTGCAATCAATATTCAACATTCGCGTTTTGTCAAATAATCTAATATTTCGAATATAATAGCGCGCTGTTACCAACTTTTTACGAGAGAAATAAAATGACAAATAAATACATGCGATCGTATGGCGCATTATGAAATGTTTGTATGAGGATTTTCGACGAAACATTCGATAAATATATTAGCTTTTGTTATGCAATTTGGTAGAATATTTATTAGTGCAATTTATGAGCACATCGGCGCATAAAGCTCTTACGTGTTTGGAGTGGAATATATACAGAATCGTTCGATATTAACACTAGTATTAAATTTTATTCGCAAAATATTTGTTTGTAGTTTTTGGATGGTTTTATTTTGGGTTATTCTACGTTTTTGCAATAATGTACTTTATTTATTAATGACATTTAATATTTATAACCGGAACCAAATCATGTGGCATATTTATTGTAAGAAGGGTTGTTGCAGCCTATTTCCGAGTGCACACTGAAAAAAATGGGCTAAGTAAAGTGTTTATTTGATAAAAAATTATTTACAATAGATAAAGTTTCACTTGGAACTATTCTCGTTAATTAATACCTGCAACTAAACCCAGTTTCCTGAATGCAAGTTGTTACTGCAAATAGTACTTTTATTAACGGCTATTACACAGCGTACCTCACAAATTTGTGGTAAGTAACGTATTACTTATGGCTACTGGTACTGTATCTAACTACAGCACATGGTTAGTAGAAGTACGAACAATGCTGATCGCTATTGAACTCATGTATTTTCTTAAATAGGTAACAACTTGCCACAACTATGATTATTTGAGTTTTGCTGCCACCTCATGATTGTTTTACTATTCCTGATTGGCTAATGCGGCGGAGTAATGAAATAGTCCCCGAGACGACTACGCGCGCAGGCGCGGGCTAGCATCAAGTAAGAGTTACGGACATGGGAAAAGGTCGTCGAAAAAAGGTGGCCAAGGAGTATAGCCATTGTAGGCCAGTTTGAACCTAAATATTTTAAAAATACCGGGTGGGTTAACTCAAGGTCCCATCCGTATAAAGAATCCCAGCGAAAGAAGAAGTACCGAACCTATAAACAATTGGATGTTTCAAGATTGCAGTTTTAAACCACGTAGTGGGATATTTGAATTTCTCATCATTGTGATGATATCTGTTGGTGAAGTTAAAGTGCGGATGCCGTCGTTAGCTGAGTTATCCCATAGTCCAAGTGCCACCTGCAGTTAGGGATACCCCGACGAAGTAGCCGTTTTCGAAGCGATCACCGGACATAACCGCCACGTACGCCGGCAGAGGATCAACTCGCCGAGACAACGCACAGTGCAAAGAACCAACAGAAACCGCAAGTTTACCGCCTATTAGGTATATTATTTCTTTGTTTGTTATTAGTTGTAATTTCAAAGCCACATTTCTCTTTGTCCTTTGTTTAGATTTCAATAATTTCAATAACTAAATAACGTTTCAAGGGGGCCCCATTTACCTTATCTTTTATTATTGCTTTGTTCATTTTTTTATTATTAAGGAATATATTTTATGAATCATTACGTCGTAAATTGTTAAAAAAAACTGTTGTTAAAGTGAAACCAATATCTTTCATTTATATCAGGTAGTCACGGTGTTTGTCCTATACAAAATAAAACTATTACTAATAATGCTGCTTTTTTCTCTTAAGTAATAAGTATTATGTACCATCTTTAGCAAAATAAATGCGAATTTAATCTTCAATTATTAATGCAATCGAAGCTACAGCACACTGAATAGTAATTAAAAATTATTTGCAAACAATTTTGAATTACGCATTGCTCGGTACGCAGTATTTATAGTTGCGATTGCATAAATAATCCGAAGATTTGTGGAACTTTTTTTTTGTACTTTATCAATTATTCACACAGAGTACACAGTAAGCTACTTAATAAATATTCACTAAACTTCCTCGTTTCCTACACTATCTATAGTTGAACAACAAATTTAAGGTAAGTATATTGTACATGTATAGCAAACCATTACCTTCTATATACCAGGTATTCAGTGAACGTGCATTAATGATACTCTTTTCTTATCACAAGTAATCTAAATAGCTTGTATTAATTATGAAGGTGTGATAGCTGTTATAGAATAGTTCACTCACAGCAATACATCTACTACTTGACAAGGGCAAATCTTTGCTTACTCCAACTACATATATTTTTTGGCTTTACTACTTCAGTTTAATTATCACAAGTAACTTTACAAGTTACCGGTATGAAGCAGGCCGTAAGTAACTTAGATTGCTTGTTGTTAGTATCAGTGTTTAGAATCTTTTTTTACTAGTGCTAAGTAATCTATGCTTTTGTCCCCTATCCAGTTGAACTTTTTACTTACGATAATTGTATTTTTATTTATGATTATTAATTTTTTTCTCAGTGAGGTACATATTTTTTTAATAAAATTTCAAATTATATAATCTACCTTCTAGAGTATAATTCGATAATCGATTTCTTACAATATCAATAATCCAGATTGATATTATATCAAGCTAACTGTCATCACGAAGTCGATACGGAAGAGAATGTAAGGTTTCATTATTAACTTCCAATTTACCATAATGGGGGCTGTTAGAAACTTTACAACCAAGTATTTGCTTACCCTAATTCTTATTCGAACGGTGATAACTTCATTTTCGAAGCCTCACTCTCGCTGTATCTTCCCCCCCATTCTGTAAATCATTGGTTCTAAAACGGCACGATAAAGATCAATTAATTTTGAATGGCAATCGGGAGCGCCACGCGGTTACCAAAGGAAAACTTTCTTCGCGGATAATCGATAACGTAATGGCTGTGAAATATTAATTGCTCGGCGCGGATGGAAAATCTGGTTACTTAAATTAATGAGTGATTACCGTTCATGAATTGGACACCTCAAAGTTCGGATAGAAAATTATGGGATATTTACAGAAATCACATGATCAGATGGAGTTGAGATTTATTTTCCATAAATATGAAACGGCGTATTTGAAACGACAAGAGAAATACGTTATTTTACTTTGATATGTAACATTTCTTCTGATTGAACTGTCAATTTTTTTAAATCTACCCAGTGACCAACTATATTTATTTCATACTTTATAAATATTTAAAAAATATTAAATCTTTCGTGAATATTAGTTATATTAATATAATATGCATAAAATATATTAGGAAAACATTTAAAAATATATATATGTTATGTAGCATTAATAATATTTTATTGCAAATGTTTTCTCAATATATTTTTCATAACTCTGCAAGAATATTTTGCTTTGTATTTCTGTAAATATTTATTTCATATAAAAAAAAGATTGAATTTTTGCTTTTGTACATTTGGTGCGTAGGACGAATAATATAAAATGGGTAAAATATGCATACATATTAGTAGGTATGTACCTATTTAAAATGATAGTTTAAGATTAAATTAGATAATATATATCTAATATGATTAATTAGTATCTAAGTTGAGCGCTGTAACTTTCTATTAATATATCTGCGTTTTGTGTTATATTATTTGTAATATTTGTAAGTTGCGAACGTCAACACAACACCTCTATTCATTACGGTGCCGGTGTTATATGATTTAGTATTGTTTATGCGTCTATGGATTAGGTACATGAATGCATACGCGCACGTGCGTATCATCACGTTTCATTCGTTTGTCCGTTACATGTCATAGTTTATAATAGTATACGATTAGGGCAGATTAGGTTAACTGTGTAATTAATTGTTGCGGGTGTGTTTTAGTTTTTTGTGGTGACTACGAGGTAAGAAAATTTGAACATGTCATGGCATCTATAAGGTATTGGAATGCTCAATATCCCTATGTACAGAAATCGTTTAATAATATAATTGTAGGAATTTTATGCATCATATATGTACTGCATTTACCAGATAAATTGCTAGTTGATTTGCTTAAGAGATTCATCTCGGTAGATAAGCGTCATAACCTCAATAGAGGTTAGAATACGTAGTGTTGTTTTATTGTTGTACGTAGAATGTTTTCAAATATTATGAAATAAAGTAAAAATAGGTATCGTAAGTATTAGAATGTAGCTACCACTCCAATTGTTGTAAATGCTCCAAATGTATTAGTAGTGTTGATAATGTTGTACGATGTTTTATTCATGGTATGATCTAATACAATTGGCATTGTTTTAGAGGCCACAAGGAAACGCCATGAGAGCGCCACTACCGAAGATATGAAAAGAGCCATAGGTTGTACCTGGCACCAGCCAGCTAGACTTAAAAATGAGTATTTTTCATTTTTATTGGCTTATTCAAATAAAATGATAATAAATACGTTTGTTTTTTATTTAGAACACTTCAATTAAAAAATAGTGATTAATTTGATAAACCTTCAGTATGCCTTAAAAGATGCCAGAATTATTGATTATTAACTTGTATGGTGAGTGTGAAAAAACAAGTTCTTGCCTTTTAGATAACTCTATGTATGTTTCAACTTTTCGTTATCGACGTTATACATTCTAAATAACCAAGAACAATTTCAGTTCATTTTGACAAATTAAATAGATTGCATAAAAAATCTCAATTTTCATATAAATATTTTAGAAAAATATAGCGCTTACATTAATTTTAAAATATGGAATAAATATTTTAATTGAATATTTTATCTATATTTAGAAAAAAAAATATGAAAAATATATTCAAAAACCTCTCACGAAAAATATTTATAAAATATATTTTTAAAAATATCTATGTAATATTTCTGGCTGTTAGGGGCAGTATAAAAATTCTCGTTATAAGTATTTCCCACTCCATCATATGCAATTTATTACATTTACTAGTTGTAAAGTACTGTAAAACATTTCATAACATTTCATTTCATTTTCTAGAAGATTGTGCTACAATATTTCCTAACAATTTTATTGCTTCTTTTGTAACTGTGGTATAGAAAAATGCAGCGACGTTGTTTAAAAATTTCGCACAATAGTAAAAATTCTTATTACGATTTTCGTCCGATAAATGTCAAAGATAAATGCCATCTATACGCGCCTATTATCTAACCAACGCTAGCGTCTGCAAGGAAAGTCTACTGACTACACAATGGGCATTTCTGAATATATGTACAGGTTTTTCCGTCAAATCCTAGATAAAAATAAACGTGAATAAAACAAATAAATGGAAAGCTTTAACAGAAACGCAACCTCCGAGTTGAGTACAAATAAAAAACATCCTATTAGAATTTAAAGTCATTCCGCCGTCATATCTTTCCACGTCAAGACGTTCGACTGCCATTCCACAGTATAGTAGAGAAACAATTGATAGTCGTCAGCCGTCTTCTTTTCCAGTTCAAATACTCCGAGATAGAGGCTACTAACGTTAAACTTTCCCTCCTCTGTCGACCAATTAACTTTCGGCGTATCCCTTTTTTTTCTAATTATACAACTACAACGGTTCCCTTTGTGTGGTATAATTGAAATCTTGTTCTTTGATACGTGAATTGATTGAACTTTCAAACGGGCAACGATGGAACGGAGGAACGACGACAGAACAAGGAAGAGAGGTGGTTGGGAGAAAAGGGCCGGTTGATCTTGAAAGATATTAACCGCTCTGGAATCTGAGCCGCGAAATATAATCGCATCTGCAAACAAAGATAGTTCTGCAGAGATAGCTGAGATGTAATAATCCTATGTGGAAATATACATAGTGGTGAATATATAAATACATAAGTAGTATTTAAATGAATTTAGTTTATTAAGCGTTTCAGTAATGTTCTAGTTATTTATTATTAGGGTTTATATTACTGTTATTTTATTTTAATTAGATTTAAGTTTAAAAATAAACACTTTTCATTCGATATATCGCCTGAGTTAATTATTTGAACCTAAAAAAAAAGTTGCAGTATTATTGCAAAAATCAAAAAAAAGCCATTAGTTATTACCAATTGCCGGCAAACTATTTCACCAGAAATATGGTTTAATTGTTCGCTACAACTTCAGAAATATTCAGAAGTGATTTTTTCTCACATTTATCTTTTCAGCAGGATTTATTTGCAATACTTAACAATACATGTGTTGTATATTTCTGCAGGTAAACTCTAGGGGCAAGAAAAACACAAACACTTAAGTAGTTTTCGTTGTTTCTTTAATTTTAAACCATAACGTAACAAACAAAATAAGCAAAATAAACACACGACAGACACGACACGACTCGACTTCTCCCTCTTGACACCTTCTTAGTGTACTACCAACCCCATTCGCAATGGTTTACACCACATGAAAAGTTGATATGTTTGAAAACTTGAACAATTAAATTTAAAAAAAAGTGACACGAAATTTTGAGCATTGAAAAATTTAATAACCGCGAAATGACAAATTTGGAAGGAACAACATAATCTAAAAATCTAAAAAACTTTAGTATGGATGTTGTTCAGAAAATTAATAATTGAGAAATTAAAAAATAATAAGTAAAAAAGTTTAAAACATTTAAGTAATGGCATTGGCATTATAGCAGTTGCGGTTATAAAATATTGGAAAAGCAAATTGGGAAAAGTATTTACATTACTGTATAACGGTGTTTGTATTTTGCCGAGCTAAAATGGAAATTAAATATTTTAAAATAAAATTTGTTTTCTTATAATAAATCAAATATTTGCTTGTGCAGTTCTTTATCCTAGTCAAATTAAACCCTAGGACAACAGATGGCGCTGTAAAGTAAACATGCACTAACGGAACTAACTGCGCGTTTGACAAATAAAGGTTATGTTTTGCTGGTAATAAATTGACAAGTTGTAAAATAGAATAAATAAAAATAAATTGCTATGTGCGTAGCTAAATAACGAGAATAAACCAAGGTTGTAATCTAAATAGCTAAAAGACGGGTATTTTGTTTAAACTATTTTATGTACACACGGAAGAATATCCAGATGGGGTAAGTTCATATATAAAAGCAGGGTAATCAGGCAGAGTAAGATTCTTTATTATTAAACTGCTTAATGTACATACGGAAGAATATCTAGATGGAGTAAGTTCATGTATAAAAGCAGGGTAATCGGGTAGAGTGAGATTTTGTATTTTTTTAGCAGGCAGCAAGTAAATATACATGTTTTCAAGTACTTTCCTGATTAGAGTTGGTTGGTCACAGCATGCATACACTAATCACTCTGATAGTTTGTATGTCACCCAAATGTGTGCAGAAAGAATATTATAAAGTTAAAAAAGAGATAATACTACTAAAAGTGATGCTGAAAATGAATTATTTTGGAGACCCGAACTATTTACGAGGAGTTGTGGGTTATGTCAGCACAGTAACCTCTAATAGCTTTGCGAAGCTCTTTGATTGTATGATGTCTGGTCTTAAATATGGTATTCTTTAAATATGGGAAAACAAAATAATCTAAAATTGTCAAGTCATGCAATTGCTCGTGAACTATACTTGAATTTTGTACGGAAATAACATTTTAAAACGAGATATGGCATGTTCACACTGACAACAGAACTGAGAACTTGAGAATGCTTTGGAGTTGATTTAGTGAGTTGTCTATTCGATGTTGAATATCCTTTACACAATTTGGGTTCGCTTTTTAGGTGTATCATCATCAGGTTTATGAGTTACTGCCCCAGTTGCATGAAATTTGTCAATACAAGCATGAACATGACTTAAAAGCTATGCATAAGTAACTGCCAGATTAGGAAACTGGTGCCGGAAATTCTTCATGCACTGATTAATGGAATAAACCCATTCTCCAGTATCTAATATTCAACCAGTTCTAAAGTAATTTTGGAATTTATCAAGAATAGCCCTAGTGCTCGGATGATCGAAATGTTGTGCTGGATGGGTGTAAAGTGACTCCATAATCACGATTGGGTGTTTTTTTTTTTGTCGCTGACCGTATTTTTTACACTTTTTCCTTTAAAAAAGATGCAATTTTCAGGTTATGTCACCACACAAAACACGTCGAAATCTCGAAAAAAAAACCGTATTTATCAACCAATAACTGTTATAACTGAGTGCTAAAATATTTCAACTAACTTATTTTCATGAAATAACACCTTTTCATGTAATTTTTTTGTCCAAAAAAGAATACATTTAAATTCGCAATAAGTGCCCTTGTTTTCTTTTATGTTGGTACGTTGGAACGTTGGTCATCACAAAAGTCAAATTCAAACGTATTCTTTTTTTGACAAAAATATTACATGAAAAGGTGTTATTTCAAGAAAATAAGTTAGTTGAAATATTTTAGCACTCGGTTATAACAGTTATTGGTTGATAAATACGGTTTTTTTTTCGAGATTTCGACGTGTTTTGTGTGGTGACATAACCTGAAATTGCATCTTTTTTAAAGGAAAAAGTTTGTAAAATACGGTCAGCGACAAAAAAAAAAACACCCAATCGTGATTATGGAGTCACTTTACACCCATCCAGCACAACATTTCGATCATCCGAGCACTAGGGCTATTCTTGATATTACCCGTAATTTTCGATAATGAATATTTTGTGTTGTAATTCTAATGCATAATAAAGTAACACAATTAAATGCAACCGGTTCTTATTTATTCTTACCGTTTTGTCACTGATAGCTGTCACAATTTGAAGTACAACACAGACAACGAACTCAAATGTAAATCAAGAAGCCGTTTCGGATTTTTTTTCTCACAAAAATACAAAATTTAGGTAGATGGCGCTTGATTGTTTCCTGCTTAATTTCAAAAAGTATATACTCACCATTTGTATTTATTTTAGAGGGCAAAGTGTTTAAAGATTGTATTTGACTATATTGTTATTTATATACATATAAACAAGAATATAGTCCAATACAATCATTAAATACATTACAATAATTTTTTAAAACTTTATTTCTTCGTACTACTGCATAAAGGTATAACAAACTAAAGATAATATAACTCGTTGATTTTATTTTTCTCATTTACAAAATATTAATACGTAAAACAAGTAGCAGAAGCTATTTTGCTTTCCACGACAGCAAAATAGCGCATACTCTATTTCGTGTATTGCACCGCAATACAAGTAAAATTGCACCCAGCTGATTGAAATCCATTGAATATGCATGCGCTTTCTCTATTGTATGCAATTTTTATTGCACGTGATACAAAAATGTGCGAACTGTAAACCGGCCTTTATAGACGGACAAATTACTTACATGTATTGATGTAAACTTACCTATCAAACTGTCGTGGAAAGCAAAATAGCTTCTGCACTTCGGTTTTAGAACGATCACAAACTATGCAAAACATTTTCGCAAAATATGTCACAAATGTCACTATTTTTGAAACAATTTCGAAAAACACAGCAATATACCTATATTGTAATGCATCTATTGGTAAAAATGAAACCTTTTATATAACAATACGAGGCGCCATCTCTACTACTATCTCGGTTTTAACATGTTGTCGTACAGATTTCTATAATACGCAGTCTTTTAAACAGCGCCTCTACACAAATTTTGAGTTTTTTAAAAAAAGATAACCTTATACTATATTTCCATTGGATAGAAAAGAATAGAGAGAGCGGTACATATCTGAGTGCGAGTTCGTCGTCTGAGGGTAGTCTGTGAAGTGCAATTTAAAAGTAGCCCAGTGTTGTGAGTCTTGCCAAAGAATTTGTTTGAGAAACAACCTATTCTAATTAGAAAAGTATTTGAAAGTATAGTATACAAAAGTGCAGATAATTACCTGAAAACAAACATTACATTTTGGGCACAATAAATGAACCATCCGCGGTATTAGAAGCCGTATTTTCCTGCCAACTGATTGTCGTTTTCTTCGATTCCACAACATTTGAGTACCAACATTAAAGTGACATTAGGCAGGCTGTTCAGTGCTCGAATGCATTCTCACACCAATCTTGCTTGTACCATCTTGGAATCATTATTTATTATTATTATTATTATCTTAAATAACAAGAAAGAGATATAAAGAGATGATTCTTCTTGAAGCGATTCATTTCTTAACAAAGTTACTCGTTTCGCGAGGCGTATCGCTGCTCTGCTGTGTTATCCGCAGCAAATTTTATCACTATCAGTATTAACATTATTAATTGTAACAGCGTTAGGTATGTATATAACTACGTAGAACGATATTACACCAAGTACTACGTTATTTCTATTTCTATTCCCTAACAGTAAGTGAGTGTATACGTAATTTCAACCTAGGGGGAATTATTCCGACTGAACACGAACGCTGAAATAGTTGAGTAACCCGATACTCCGCCACTGATACACAAACACTTGCACGAAAGGTATGTGTAAATTCAGCAACGTAATCTAGTTCTCCATAAAATAAATCGCATTCGGATGTAGCGTGCATGTCTCGAATATCAACTAAACAAGCTTTATGTACGGCATCTTCGTGGGCGTAGAGGACGATACGATACGTCTGAAGAACTTTGCAATTTAATTTGCAGGTACTACTTGAGGAGTATATATAGTTTATGATCCGTTTAATGTCATCAAAGTGCGAATTCATCGAATTCAAACGAGAGCAAGAAATAGACACACCGAAATGAAAATTATATGTATATGGAAAAATAAATGTTTGAAAATGGCCAACAATTTTATGTTTTAAAGTTGAAGTTTGTTACGTGTTGAAAACACCTTTTCTTATTTCTCCAACTGTACCCTATCTTTTCTGAATTTATCCAAGTTCCTTGACCTTTCCTAGTTACCGTCGCTATTTACGTATTTTGTATAACGTCACGTTTAACCTTGAAATTGTTTTTTTTGTAATGTACCGCTTTATTTGTGACCTTTTTCTAAATTCTTAAATTGTCAAATTTCAACATATATTTAGATGCATTGAGATCGTAAATTTCATTAAACTCCGTTCATAATTAGCTCCGAATTTATTCATTTTTGTTAATTGTTGCACCTTTTTTTGTACGCACTGTACCTGAAACGTTAGAATTTCGCATAATCTCGCACACCTGCATGTTGTTTATCTTTAATACTCGAATCCTATTGGTTACTTAATGGCATAGCGCGGGAACTAGATACCTCTACCCTTCCGATTTTCACTGACTTACACTCGAGCCCGCTAAGAGTGCAGACGTAAAAAGTCTAATAGGCGACGCCCTGTTGCAACCCTTTTCGACCTAATTTACCCGTTTGGTAACCCCTGTGGGGGGATCTCTGGTCGTAAAGAATCTACTCCTTGGAAGTCGTTTGAGTCCCTATGTTTTGACTACGAAGCCTTCTTTTTGGAGCCCGCCGACGCGGATTTTGCAAAGCCCCGCCACTCTACGTCGTCCCTGGACCCGGACTTTCTTTCGACATCTGTCTACGCTTCTATTTCTTCTATTTCTACCCTCCCCTGGTGGTGACAATCAACCGCCCCTGCAGTGTTTTGTGTTACATGTAAGTTAATTTTAAGAGTTATTTGCTTGTGTATTTGTAGTAACGAACTACCATTGACATATCAATAATTTAACGTAATTTTTTTGTTATTCATATTTCGGTCTTTGCTATCCTAATTCAATTTAACTTAATTCTTTTTTTTTTTTTTAATAATCTAGTCTTTGCGATCATTGTCAAAATTTAGTTATTTAATTGTTGCTTTCTTTATTTTTTTTTTTTTTACCTTAAAACCAATGGTAGGTCGTAGTAATTTGCATGCTCGATCGAGTACGTAGATTTGATGTTATTGTTTCTTTATAATTTTACAATTTTTGAATAATAACCCGGCACTCCCACCAGTTCAGGTCATATATTTATACATTGTAACTTTGTAAGGCTTCACCGAATTAAGTGTCAATATATAACAGTTAATATAGTCTCTTTGCGTTTTATTTAATTTACTTTAATATAATCGACCTTTGGCGCACTAGTTTGTTTTTCTTGTCATTTAAATAACATTTTCATTTAAATTTAACTATTTAACAACATATTAAAAATTCCGCAAGTACCAATCCCTTGTTTCCCCGACTGGTAAATAGCCATTCTGGGCTGTGGTTAACTTACCGGGCGACAGCGTCGGGCTAGCGAAGGCAACAGCTGATAACCCAGTGGCGCTCACTCCGACATCTCTCCGGCGCCTCCCTGGCCGAACCGACTCCGATAGTCGCAGCGTGGGAAATAAATAAATAATAAACGTTGTTTTATTTATCCTTCTTTCCCATCCTGTGGTACTTTGCAATCATTTATTTTATTTTATACCAATAATCTTTTATAAACAATATTCACTTTTCATTATTATTTAACCTAGTCTCATGCTCTGGAAAATTGCTACTATTTATTACGCCCTGAGATTTCACCTGTAGCAAGTTACTGACAATAATTGCGGGAAATTTAAATTTGGCTATTAGGATTTTCCAAATACATTAACTAAAATATTCTACAAATCTGTAAGAAGATTTTCAAGATATTGGGCCAATTTTTAATATTGCATACCTGAGAAAGATAAAATGCACCACTTTATTGCTGTAACACCTAACGAACAAACCTTAATAATACAAGGAACATGTGGTACAAATGGTATTATAATGTACTACTCATTTCAGGAATTGGAAAGAGTAATAATGCATTTAAGTTTTGTGACGGTGTTTCTATTTTGCCAGGGTAATTTATAGTAACAGATATTGTAAAACGGCAATTAAATGTTTAAATATAAAGCTTGTTTAATAACAATAAAAAAAATCATCAAATATTTGGTTGTGCAGTTTTCTTTTCTCGCAAACCAAATCCTTGGACAACAGATGACGCTAGCAAAGCAAAATATGTAAAAGAAATTAGGAGGACCTGTTTGACAAGCGGTGAAAAGGTTATGTTATGCAGTTATGTTTACTAAGTACTAATTACCTGACAAGTTGCAAAATAGAATAAACATATTGCTCTACCAATAACTAAATAACGTAAGTAACCCAGCGTCGTATATACACACTTACCAAAAGACTGGTACGTATTTCAATATTGCAGTTGCATTTACAGATTAGTAAGTTTATATACATGCATAGTGTAATAGGGCATAATAAAATTCTTTATTTTCAGCAAGCGGCAAGCAAATATATACAAAACATAATAATGCAGACAATTGTATAAACAGTGCGGAACTGAATTTAATAGTTACCATACCAAATTTTATGGGCTTCAAAATCACAGTACATTCTGATCGCTTAGATTTCCCATACATGAAATAAATCCTATGCCTATTTTGAATTGAGAGTATGCAGTAAATCAGCTCTTTCTAGATTGCCTTAGCTATATAATAAGAAAGATTTTGCCAAAGTTGTCAAATTTACAGTTTTACTTATAAATTAGCTGGTGTCGAGATATAAGGAGTGAATGAAAATATCTATCAAAACGTAGATTAGATTAGATTAGATTAGATTAGATTTTATTAATCCTGTGATCTACATATAGATATAGGACAAGTCAAATAAGTACGTAAGTAGCTGAGCTGTTATAAACAAATCAATCTAAGGATTCTTTAGTTGAAATTAGTGCGATTCTTTGCCTATAGATGTTTAATTGCAAACAAAATAAGTTTGCAAAATTTACATGTTCTTTCTTGTTAATTTTCAAACAAATTCTACCACAAGCAAAATTAATAAGAACACTAGCAGAGTGACAATATTAGTGCTTTGCTAACCATCAGTCAGAGAAGGGATTATAAATACAGAAACTCGCACTTGTATATAGTGACATTCTAATTTTATCGATATTAGTAATATCAATATATTTGTTTCGATATATCCAATATATTCTTCGATAATACTGTGATATTTAAAGAAACTTGAAAGTATGGAATCAAAAATATTGAATCTTGATGTCGGATGTTCTCATTGGAGGTTACATGTCACATGATTGTTTGTTTGCCTTATACTTGGGTAATATGTAGATTATTTACCATAAAGTACAATTGACATTTAATGTGTAGCAAATAAATTAGGTGAATGGATGATAAATGATGTCAATAACCTAAAAAAAAAAAAACGTCATTGTATTAGGAACAGGAAGCAATCATTCGATTATGGATTATTATCATTGAATACTTCAAATAAATAGCTTTAAATAATCAAATCATACTGTCAATATTCTCTTTCGATGATATCGTAGTATCAATAATTTGCTTTCAATATTGATTCAATACTAAATATTATGTCGAAAGGAATATTGAAACATCACTATTTGTATACTATAAAATGACAGCAAAAAATTTGAAAGTATTGACATTTCAAACAGATATGTTCAGAAAGTAATATACAAATAAACACATTCAAAAAGAAAATAATACACTATACATTCAAGAGTATGCCCTTAATTAAAATAGATTGGCAAATATTACATTTGAATTCTTAATTATAATTCTAAACGTAATTAAAACATTAAATAATTTATTTTATATAAATGTGGAACACTACACAGTTTATTGCAAAAATGTTTATTTATAAGTACATTTTTGTTTAAATTTCTGCTATATACACATTAATTTGATTAAATTCCTTCCTTTTATAACTTGTTTTTATTAAATTTTAATTCTCTTGATTATTTGGGATTTCCGGCTAAAATAATTCGACTTTAAACTACGTTTTCACGTTTCCAAATCAGTTTTTATTTAATTTTCAGAACACATCATATAAATCTGAATTACATTTATCTTCTCTTCCAAAAAATTACAGAAACTGTGCAATAACTTTCTTAACTATATTTGTCACAAAATCAATTCCAAAGTTGCAGGTATATTTGCAAATATTTGATACTATTTTTTTTTTAATAAAATGGTTTTTACAAGCTCTGAGTTCAGGAGTCTGGAATGTACGAGAACTCATTCAGTAGATTTTAAAACTCTATATGGATAAATTTGGGGAGGATTAGTGGTTCTAGCTGCTTTTCTCTGTCTGTATTGATACTGCATTTGATTGATCTTTGAACTCACTGCATATAATGTTTTATGATATACTTTTAACGCGCGAAACACGATATAGTTCTTATATAAACACCGACCAGTAACAATCTCGAACAATGTTATGGAAGGAAACCCTTTGTTAGGTTATATGAGTTATAAATCTTTCTATATTATCTGCCATAAGAGCGTCGTGAAAATCTACCCATCATATCGGCATTATGTAAATATCTGCCGGTTCATTTCTCAAATGGCGAGTTGCGGAAGAATGCGGCATCCAGCGAAAAGACGTGATATATTGAGTAATCATTTTAGACGTGATTAAGTTTGTAAATTGTTATTCGTAATCATTTTTTTTTATTAATAGCAGCTTTGGGAATTTTTTTTTTTTTTCTATTCGTATGTTAATTTACCTTTATTCCTTGTGGACTTCTGAAGATATTGCCCTCAGTGCATAAACCATTCCAGATAAATTTTTGGTGAGAATATTGACATGCTCTTTCCAGTTTAGGGTGCTATCTATATGTACTCCCGAGAATTTAATTGTATTTGTAGATGTTAATTGTTTGTTGTCGTAATTAATTTTTATGAATTTCTCGTTGTTTCTTAGAGCAAATTTTATTAAATTAGTTTTTTTTAAATATTTAATGATAAATTATTCGTCTAACTATTTCATCTTTTAGTTCACTGCTGTTTTGTTCTGAAATAATCACCGATGTATCATCTGCATACATATTTAAAAAATGATTTGTTATGCCAGTTAAGTCATTTGTGTACAATATAAACAGAAAAGGTCCTAGTAATGAACCTTGTGGTACACCTCTATTAGTGTCTCGACAATTGGATCTTTTACTTCTACTCATTGTTTACGGCCTGTTAAGTACGATCTTAGTAGGCTAAGCACCATTCCTCGCAATCCCATTACTTCTAGTTTACGCAGCAAAATGCCATGGTCAACACTGTCAAAAGCCTTTGAGAGGTCTAGGTATAATAGTTAATAGTGTAAATTTTGTGGATACAGTGGTCAAGTTGGTGATTTTTGGAAGCTTTTGTAGATTCCATTTCCACTATTGTGAAACGTTTTTCGTAGATTGGATGGTAGTTTAGTTTGAAATACCTGTGAGAATGCCTATAATTTGCATTGTTATTGGATGTGGTCAGTTTTTTGTCCGTCCCTGCGATTACCAATCATAAGTTTTTAATAAATAAGAACGAACGAATCTCAAAAACGTAGGGATATGTGGGTATTAGTGATAAGATAATGTAAAGTGAAGTGCCAGAGACTATGTAGCAAGCATTTTATAACAGGTAGGTACTACGTTAATATAATCGATTTGTATTAGATGATAATAGTATTTATATTTAATATTATTTTAAGGTAAACCTGTTCCCCTAGAAGATGAAAACTATCCTGATTGAGTTCCCTCTCAGTATATGGGGCACAGTTCTCAAAAAATTGCCAAATGTGGGAAGATCTCGAAAAGAAAGAAAGATTGGATAAAAGAAGAAAGTTAGAGATATATGATATTGTCCGAAACACAATAAAACAAAAAAAAAAACTTTAAAAATTATTCTTACAACTTTTTCGACATAAATGCATAGAAAAACTTGCATAAATGACTGGTGATCGGCTGAACGCGATTTGTTTGGCTACAACCGCCATCTTAGGTCACGTGGTTTCGATTGATCTATGGTATAACATAACCTGCATTACACACACACGTCACAGAATAAGTCAACTTACACGTTTTTAAACATATACTGCAACTTAAGTTTAAAGAACAAATATTCCATGACCTCCTAGAGTATATGTGGGCAACAACCGGCCCGCATTTATGTTCGAAAAGTAGATGCAGAGGGTCACCAGTTTCAAGAAAAATGGACTGAAGAATTCTTTTTTATCTTACACAGTGGTAAACCTATCTGTTTGCTGTGTAATGAATCCATTTCAGTGATGAAAGAATTCAATATAAAGAGGCATTACTCAACTAAGCATCCTATGCTGCACTCACTGACAGGACAAATAAGAAAAGATAAAATCCAGAAGCTTACCGCAAATTTGGAAAAAACAGCAGCAAATGTTTCATAAACAAAGAACAACTTCATAATGTTTAATGAAAACTAGTTTTATAGTTAGTTCAAAATTGGCAAAGTCATTAAAACCGAAGGAGAATTTATCAAGGAGTGTATGTTAGAAGTTTGCAGTGTTTTGTGTCCTGAAAAGAAAAATGAATTTGAAAAATTAGTTTGTCAAGACGAACTGTTGCCCGACGTATAGAAATGATGGCTAATGATATAAAAACAACTTTGACTGACCGTATGGCTGGTTTTGAATCATTTTCCATAGCATTAGACGAGAGCACCGATTTGTCTGACACAGCTCAACTGGCTATATTTATTCGAGGTGTTGATAAAGAGTTCACTGTTACTGAGGAATTGCTTGCTTTACAGCCGCTAAACGGAACCACTACATGAGAGGACATTTTTAATGAAGTTAAAGAAAAGGTATTTACAAGTTTTGGTTTGCCATGGTCAAAATTAGTTGGTGTATGCACAGATGGTGCATCTTCTATGGTCGGCTTACGTAAAGGTTTCATCGGAATTTTGTATGAAAAAGCAACTGAATTAAATGTGCAAAAAGATGATTTGACAGTCCTTTATTGCATTATCCACCAACAGAACTTGTGTTCTAAGTCCATTCGACTCCAGAATGTTATGAATCTGGTAGTAAAAACCATCAATTTTATTCGATCCCGAGGGCTTAACCATCGTTAGTTCAAGACGTTTTTGGATGAAATATCAGCCGAATATGACGACGTAACATATTATTGTGAAGTCAGATGGTTAAGCAAAGAAAAAATGCTGAAACGGTTTTACGAGCTTAGAAATGAGATAGCAGATTTTATGCAAATAAAAGATAAACCACTATCTGAATTGAGTGACCCAAAATGGATATGTGACTTAGCATTTCTGGTCGACCTTACAGGCCATTTGAATGATTTAAATTTGAAACTTCAAAAACAAGAACAGTTAGTAAATGATTTGTACAGCCGTTTGAAAGCGTTTCAAAACAAAATCCGCTTGTGGGAGGCACAGTTGCTGTCTGGTAATAGTTACCATTTCACCACGCTTTCTGCGTATGAAAATACTGCTTATGCTCAATATGCTGAAGAACTCAAGTTACTGTCGGAGTAATTTTCGAACATATTTAACGATTTTAAAAACATGGAAGACAGTGTCAATTTATTAGCTACTCCAACAAAAAGTAATGTACAAAATGCTCCAATACACTTGCAAATGGAGTTGATCGAGCTCCAAGAAAACTCACTCCTAAAATCTAAATTAGAAGACGTGGAGTTGCGCGATTTCTACAAAAAAAATACCTCGAAGAAGATCATTTTCCGGAGCTTAGAAAATTCGCAAGAAGATTGATTTGTGCGTTTGGCATTACCTATAAATGCGAACAGTTCTTTTCAATGATGAAAGTTAATAAATCAAAACATCGTACAAGGCTGACTGACAATGCTTTGGAAAATGCTTTACGTCTTTGTATCAGTGGAATTCATCCAAACATCGATGGATTAGTTTTCCCAAATTCAAGCTCAAGGGTCTCATTGATTTCGTTGTCGCTATTTAACTTTCGTAGTTTGTAATAATTCCAAATTTCACGATTTAATTATAATGTTGTACCTATTTTTTTTCATTTCATTTTCTTATTTTAATAAATTGGATTATAATAACATTGTCGTATTATTTCATGTCTGATATCTATCGCTAAAAATTATGAGCACTACTTTAAAATGCACTACTTTTAAATGCGGCCCGCGAACGGATTTGCACACTAAAGTTTGGCCCACAACATGTCAAAGGTTGCCCATACTTGTCCTAGAGGGTAGAGATGTTTAACCAGAATCTGATATTTCTATTTAAAAAGTCCAAGGTCCAAAATCCCAATACTTTTAAATCATACAAGATCAGTAAATGAAAATAATAAAAAAAAGAAAGTTGCTAATACTGGATACCTCAGCGATTGTAGGAATAATGCAATAATTCTACTGTAGTTTCGATTTTTTAGAATTGACACAATTTACATATTTTTCTGGGATCGCGCCGGTTCATCTCTTCAGTCATACGATTCACGTTTTCGAGCGGGAAGAAATTGTATAATGCAATTTGCGAATTTCCCGTCATTAGCAAAAATTCTTGGTCGTTTTATATCTACGCCAGTAGTATGGTTGGTACGCCAATCTGGTCGTCGCTTCTACACTCTGTTTCTCGATGAATTTCAATCAAGGGCGGATGCAAGCAATTAAAGGAGCGGGAGGCGTAGCCTGATTAGTCCGTGTCATGCATAAATCATCATTACCGCTCTTTAGAATCCCCAAGATGCCAGTTACACTCGAACGGTTTCGAAATACACACACGGTTGCCTGCTTAACTCGTTAAACATAAATTGCCATAGAGCGAGGAAATGGCAGATACGTTTATTTATCGGATTCGTTCTCTCAATCGTATGAAAAATGTATGTACCATGCGTTAAACACAATTAAACCTGATGACTGGCAAAAGACCTCACGTTACAACTAGTTACGTTACCAGTTAGTTGCAGTTACTAGTTACAAACTGCAACGTATGTGAAGAATTCGAAACATTTCGTGGATATTCTGTCTATGCTAAAGACTGAACCTACAGACATTTTAGTAAGTTTCGACATTATATCGCTATTCACTAACATACCCACGGAGGACGCACTGGCCTTACTTCCAGAACTTGGACTACAAGAAGACATCATTGAATTTAGTGCTTATCCACGACATACTTTTTGTATGAAAAAAAAATACTACGAGCAGAAGAACGGAACAGCAATGGGAAGCCCTTTATCACCAGTAATAGCCAACTTGTTTATGGAAGCATTTGAAGAAGAAGCCCTAAGTTCCAGCGATACGAAACCCAAGTGTTGGCTGCGATATGTCGACGATACTTTTGTAATATGGCAACACGGAAAAGAAAAACTACAACAGTTCTTGGAACACATAAACTCACAGCACCCAGCCATCAAGTTTACCATGGAGAAAGAACAAAAATGGAAATCTCCCTTTTCCTGGATGTTATAGTTAAGAAAACAAAAGAGGGAATGCTACAGCACGCAGTGTTTAGAATGAAGACGCACACCGATAGATATCTGCATGCAAGATCTCACCATCATCCGATGCAGAAGAAGACATTAATACAAACATTGCTATCCAGAGCGGAAACCATCAGTGACGAACAACATCTTACCAGTGAAGAGATACATTTGGAGAAAGCACTAAAGAAGAATGGTTACACTGACATCCGTTTAAGGAGAGCCACCAAGAAGAAGAAGACACTGGAGAAACTACAGAACCACGAAGAGGGATGGCGTGTTTACCTTACATAGCAGGAATCACCGAAAAAGTAGGCCGAATTTTGAAGAAACGTAACATACAAGTACGCTTCGGGACTGCAACGTCGATCCAGCAGTATCTACCGACCGCAAAGGATAAGATACCCAAGGGGCGCACAGAAGGTATCTACAAGATAACATGCCAATGCGGACACTGCTACGTCGGACAAACAGGAAGAGCCATCGACATAAGAATAAAAAAACACGAGAGGGACACAAGATTAAGAAGAACCGAGCAATCAGCGGTGGCAGAACACATGCACGACACCGGACACAGAATGGATTTCAAGAATGTAAAAGTAATAACTACCACCAAGAACTAAGGGAAAAGACTCATCAGGGAAAAGCCATAGAAATAGAGAAGAATAAAACCGTTAACAGAGAAGAAGGGTACCACCTTAGCAACACGTGGAAGACCCTACTACGAACCGTCACGGTCAATGGAGCGGAAACTACACGGTTGGATGCACCAGGGGCGTATATAAGGAGAATGTCGGACCATGGAGAATCAGTTCAGTTATCCTGAAGAAGCTGTCAGTATGAACAGCGAAACGTCGAGCGAAAATTTTGACACACGGCGAAACCCGCAAGAAGCTGTTGTGTACGGGCTCAAAGTTATAATTTATAATGTAACATACCTACCTACTTTCGTAAGGATGTTCTTTAGGGTCTTCGAAATTCTTTATTGCAGAAATTTCACATAATTCTCTATATCTAAATTGTCGTCTGGCATTTGCAATATATTTCTGACATCTTTTTTTCTATAGCATTTATGCTATTTATTATATAAAGCGGTGTTAATTTTTGGAAAGTGTTAGTTACACTTTCACGCAGTTGTTCAATAGTTAAGCAAGTATGTGGAAATAGCCCACTTGGCAAAATTTAAATTTCCCACAATTATTCTTAGTAACTTCAACGTTAAAACACGAAATTACCAATGGTTTTGTATGAGATTACTAGTTATTTTGATGTCTTTCTGTTGATGTTACTAAAAATAATTGTGGGAAATTTAAATTTTGCCAAGTGGAAGTACACTTTATCGTGCCCTCCGCTGCATGTCAAAGTGTAATGGATTCTGATGTAATTTACTTATAAATATTATATTTTTTTGTTGGGCACCGTAAGATTGGTAAATAATAATATCTAAATAATTAATTGAAATAAATAAATAAAAAAAATAGCATGAGAATTTTTTATCGATCAAAGTAGCTGCTCCCAGGTCATGCGATTCTATGAGTATTTAAAATGTAGACGATCCTGTATACTAAATAAAATAAAATAATAAAAAAAATTAATTTCACCTTTGCAATATTTTATGTATATAAAGTATATGTAGTAAATATATAAATAAAAACATTACATATAAATAACGATTATTTGATGATAAAGAAATAATGAATGGGGCCTCCTTGAAATGTTACTGGCTGATTGAAATTATTAAATTTAAATAAAGTGCAAATAGAATTGTGATTTCGAATTTATAAACCAACACAGATAAAATAGGCGGCAACACTTGCGATTTTGGCGGTTCTTCGGCTCTGGGTGTGGTCTTGGCATGGTCGGTATGATTTTCGGCGCATACACCAGTCTCGTCCGGCAATTGTCTCGATTTAACTACGTCCTCGTACTCTCTGGAGATGGTATTCGGTCCTCTAGATCGGGAGATTCCCTACATACGGCGGCACAACACAGTTGGTAATACGCAATCTGATACAAATGCAATATTCCTCCCTTAGGAGGTTTATGTCACTCAGCAATCACGGAGCTAACATTAGCTGGTTACGCGATGCACTTTGCATAATATATGTAACTGCGTTGTGGGCAGCGCCTAATAGCGTGTCCCTTCTACATCCGCTCTCCAGCTGAACGATACGTCCACTCACTTTGGACGATGGCTGATGAATTTGTTCGCTTGCGTACCTACGCTCTCCCACGTGTTTCCCTCGTCTGTTCGCTTTTATAGCAGAAATATATTAATTTGATAATAAAGCTTTTCGTTTATTGTAATAACAATTGCAACAGTGGTCAAGAGTATGTGTATATAGAAATAGAGATCTAAATGTATAGTAGGTAAACGTCACATAAAAGTACATTAAACACAACATTGAAGATATTCACTTAATTTCAAGGGACATTCCAGAAATTCGTCTTTTCTTGTAAATATCTTGCTCGGAAGGCATTTTATTTTTTCAGGTAACCAGTTGAAGATTTTAATACCCCAATAGTCCGAGGTAGCCTGTACTCTGCGAAATGGTGCTTTTAGTTGCGCTTTTTGATGTGTACGGTAATTATGTGAGTCGCCATTTCTATTGTGCTAAATTTCTATGTATGTATTTTGCAAAAGTAAGTATGTATAAGCAAGGAATGGTAAGTATATTGCTGTGGACAGGCGCCTCGGTTTTCGCAAATTCAGATGTAGTCGTGTTTACTCCGATCAGCGTTTGTCAATGTTTCGGGAAAGTTTTCACAGATGAAATGTTTATTTTATATAAGATTTAGTTAATGAATTGATTGTATAATTTATTTATTTAAGTGTTCTGTTGTTTTAAATTTCATTCATTTGTATATTTTGCGTTCACTGGTTTTGTTTATGTTATTATGTTTTGATTTAATTTTTCATTTTTAATATTTATTTTGCATTTTTCAAATTCAATCAGTACACAGTTACTCTGTGAAAGATTGTCTGTAAGAGCCTTCTTCTTTTTTTAATTACAGAGAATTCGCATCGCACGCTTCTGGAGGAGGAAAATACGCTTCACTTCGAATGACGTACCCCAGAACTGTATTCCGTAGGTGACTACATTATGAAAATTAGTAAAGTAGGCAATTGTTTGCGGCTAGGTGGGTGGATACGTTTTTTATTGTCAAAATACTGTTTACTGCGGAATTGAGTTTGAGAAGACCAAGTCAATTTACTGTCCAGTGTTATTCCTAAGAGTTTAATGTTATTGGTGTCTTCCCTCTTGTTTAATGAAAAATGTAGTTGTTCTGTTTTGTTGCAATACAAAATTTATGTGATTTATTTGATGGAAACCAAGTTTCTGCTTCTTTCATAATGTGGCCGGATTTTTCAGTCAGGTTAGTGATGGTTTTCTCATTTTATTACTAAAGACGCGTCGCCGGTATATAAACAAACGGTGTCTGCTGTCACCGTACTGTCCAGATCGTTCATATATCTCACGAACAGCAACGGTCCTAAAATGGATCCCTGCGGAACTCCACACATTTCTCCTCATGGATCTTCTGCTGTGTATTACTGAGATAAGACATCATTAAGCCACATCCAATACCCCGTTAAATAAGAAAGTTATATCGTATAATAGGAATTTAAGAAAAACATTATAAATCAGATATAAATCAGAATTAACGAAACAAATCTTTAAATAAAAATGAAATACCAAAATGGCAGCAATGAAAATAAAATTGCATGTACTTACACGGCATCTTTCAAAGAACTGGCCCCTCAGGGTTAAACAACCGCATACATATAAAATTCTACAGCTGCGTGCAACAGCAACGCGCAAAGATCATAGAAGAAGAATTCTTCTAAGAAGGACATAAACTACATGAGCAAATAAAAATATATTAAAGAGTGAAATTAATTTGAAACAACTGAACATTTAAATAAATTAATTAAACAATCCAAAACATTAACTAAATCTTATACAAAATAAAACATTAATTTCTGAGAAAATTTGCCTGAAACATTGATAAAGACAGATCGTAGTAAAATATGATCACTGAATTTACAAAAACCGGATGCCCGACCACAGCAATATGTATACAACACAGCGATATGGGGAGAGCATCGAATGAATCAGAATAATTGGGGAATCACTTTTATATGTAAGCGATTATTTTGAAACGAGGTCCGCTTAAGATTGTAAAGAAATCACTGAGAGAATGCGCTGCGGAAATTCGAGGAATCGAGAAGAGTGCTTATACCTTAAGGAAAGTTACGGACGCGGGCCGCGTGAGTATGGGAATTGCGAAAACACTGCGCCGTCATTTGGAAGCGTAGTGGGGCTCCGTTCCCCGGAGGAAATCTATTTGCGCCCGGGTTTTCTCCATTTCCTCGGCCAATGATCTGTCAGTTCATTCGGCGGCTCATCAATATTTATTTTTAGCCTTATTCGCGCCGGCAAACGGATTCGTTCGGAAAATGTTTGCACTGATATTCTTAAAAAAAAAAGAATGAGGAATGATAAGTAGCATACGTCATCAATTAACCCATACTAGTACTAGGGCTTTCTCGTGATCTATTTTATTATATCTAAATACAATTTGTTGACGAGATTTTCTATTTTTAAATTGTTTTTTTGAGATGTTCATCAATTCAAAATTCCTTTAATTAAATGTAAAATTGTGACAAAAATACTCCAAAATGCGGTACTGGTAATGCTGCAAACATCTCCTAGATCCCTCACCACAAGCTGCACTAAACTGGACGTACTGCTATGGACGGACACCCAGTTTTCGCGAGTTTTTTTTTTAAGTTGCATAGATTTTGGCATATTTACTCCGTTCAGCCTTTGTCAATGTTTCGAGATAATTTTCACAGATGTAGATTTTATTTTTATATAAGATTAAGTTAATGAGTTAATTGTTTAATTTATTTATTTAAGTGTTCAGTTTTTTTAAAATTAATTTCATTTATTTAGATGTCTTTTATTTGTTTATGTATGTTAACGCCTTTTCTTCTAACTGTTGGCGTGATGTTTGTGCAGCTGCTTTTTACGTAGTCGAGAGTAGGATTTTTCTTAGAAAAACGACTGGTGAATCGTATAAAGCAGTTCCTTGGTCGACTGTCAGCGTGAGTATATGCATTTTTAAATTGTTTACTGCCATTTTGTTAATACTTTTGATATCTTAATTTGATTCGCATAATTTGAATATATTTCGTCCATCAAGGAATTCGCTTAATAGTAATTGCTATTATATTAATGTGTGCACATCATAGTTGTAAGATCATTTATTATTTTACGTGCAGGAAGATATATTTCAGTTTAGTTTTTTTATTATAGGCCAAAAGTTTAATTTCTCCGTTTTTCATTTTTCTGTTTCATTTTAATTATTAATCATATCGGGTTGGGTGAATAGAAGCTTTATGCTTGCTTTTAGTTTTTCATTCGTGTTTTTTTACTAGAAATTGTCCACGTTTAATTTTATTTTATTTTGAAGCCACGTGGATTGTTTTGAAAAATAGAATTATCTTCCTGAACTAATTGCTTAATTAAGCTTTTGCCTTCATATAAGATTTAGCATTTTAGTCCTATTGTGTTTTAGAATCACGTGCAGTTTTGATTTAGGCCAGAACCCTCTGTTCACGGTTTTTTTTCCTGCAATTTTGTAATTACTTTTTTTTTCTTTTTTTTATAATAAATTTTGATTGTGAATTAGTGTCGTTGAGTTAAAAATTCTGTTCTTTTATTTTTATTTAAACCTTTTCAATTTTTCGGGTATTTAAGAAAGTCAGATTTCTTTCACTCACAATTTACTTTTCGTGGTTAGATTCAAGTTTTAATTCGCGAGGGTAACTCTGAGATTAATTGTTCTTTTGCGCCCTTTTAAGATTTTATCCGTTGAACTAGCTAATTTAATTTTTCATTTTTCATTTTGCATTTTCAATTCAGTCAGTACACAGCAGTACGTCCAGTTTAGTGCAGTTTGTGGTGAGAGGTCTAAGAGAAGTTTGCAACATGTAACTAGCGATCTTGGATACATCTTTTTTTTTTAGAGATAATCATAATGTTTGAAAGAATTTAGATTCAATTTTGAATTTTTAATCATTAATCATCTTCAAATACCCATCTTCCGGGAACCCTCCCCTCCTCGAGTGGAATTTCGCGAGTGGTTGTTACATCAGTTTGAATTCAACTGATATTCAATCTTTACCAACAACATTTTAGTTACGGATGAAGCGATTTTCACACGTAACGATATTCACAACGTCCACAACACGCATTATTGGTGTTGCCCTTAATGTGTTTTTTTTTTGTGTATCCATGGGCGGGTGTAGACCGGAAGAAGGCAACTCAGCCAGAAAGACCTATTGTGCTTCCATGTCCATTTCAGCCCTCTCACTTAGGTTGCATCCTATTATAAAAGTTCTCAATCTGGCTGAGAGTTAACTTACTGACTCTGGATTCGTTCAACCGATGGATCCCAAAGTGCGTCTGCTTCTCCTCGTCCACTGCCGGTCAATTGACGAGAAGGTGAGCAGGAGTTTCCTACGCGCTCCCACACTTTCTGCACAGGGGAGAGTTCACTAGCCCCATGCGGACCTGTGTTTATTTAGTGCGCAGTACCCAGTTAAGATTCCTGTGAGTAATTTCAATCTGTCCCTGCTCATAAAGACTGTCATAGCGAGTATTTCCTCATTCGGTTGAAACCCTAGGTATTTACAGTGTCTAACGCCGGCGAGTCCATTCCAAAAGTAGCAGTGCCTAGCAGCAAGCTGGGACCTGACAAATGTTTTTATGCTGCCATATGAGTCAGATCTGGACGTACAAACGGCAGCTCGCTGGCGCCCCTTGCTAACGTGTCAGCTATTTCATTGCCTCTGATGCCAGAGTGACCTGTCGCCCATCACAATTTAACATTTAGATGTTTCGCCAGCTGTTTTATCAAAAAGGAGGTGGTGAATTGGTGACATTTTTCAGATAGCGTAATCATGCATAATACACTTAACTTTGATTTTTTTTATTGTATTGGAATATTTCCGAGTCAATCTTTTCCTGGTTTTATACTTAAGTGGGACACTTCTATATTTTTACAAATTTTAATAGGTTTGATGTTTCGATTATAAAAAAAATTATCTTCAGGTGAAAAGTGTCAATATGGCTTATTAAAATCACCAATCTCCGTGACTTTTAACATCATTATAAATCATAATTGTTAAAGGAAAGGAAATTTTAGTTAAACTCACAAGAACTCGCTGTAGTTATTGCAAACCATATTGTTTTACTAATTTAACAAACCCAATAATATACTTAACAAATAGCAGCAATATACATGCATATACAATACTACAGAAATCGCCGTAAAGATAGCGCTTTTTTTATTTCACATCAGTAATAATACATATTGGTTACAAAAAGCGCATGACAATGATTTCAATAAATTGATTTTTTTTGTTTTTTGATATATAAATAGTCCGCCTTGGAGATATTTTACACTTCATGTTTTAAATATTAGGTGATAAATGTCTCTTACAAAACGAGTTGAAAAATGGCCGTATGGTTTGCTATAACAACACAATAATAACATAAGTTTGTTATTTAACGTCACAAGGATAGTCACTTTGAAGAAAGCAACAGATAATACTTGTTAATTTTAAATTAAAATGTTTTTTTTAACCTAAAAACTTCTACTTTTATTTTAATCAATTCTTTTGATAGATTTAACATGAAATAACTTGTTTAGTTTACTTAGGACACTTATAGCCCTAATAATATCGAAGGTTTAAAATAAAATTATCTCGATTGCTAACACAATGCTTAGGAATATTGTCAAATCTATAAATAATTATTTCAACGTTTACATTCTGTTACTTTAACAAACACTTTTGTTTAATTGTATTTAACCAATTTCTTTTTTTACAATAAAAAACTTCGGTATTTTAAGCTAACTTTTATTTAAATTTGTTGGGCATTCTCCTAAAACGTGCCCCTTGAAGAGTGTTGTTTTTGAAGTCGGTCTCTTTACCCAATAACATTGCACTTTTAGAATGTGCAATACGCTTCAGGTAGTTATAATTTATTTTCCCCCTGTGTCGTTTTTTTTCTATTTTTTCATTTGTCAATATTTTTCCAAATTTTTAACCTTTTTTTTACGTCTATTTTTTGTTTCTCTATTTTTAAAAGTTTTTGTTTTTGCATTTTTGTACCTTCCAAACCTTTTTCAAATTTGTTTTTCAAAAATTTTGTATCTTTTTTTTTATTATTTTTGCACCTCAATACAATAGTTTTTTTTTCATTTTTTACCTTTTTTTGCATTTTTTATTTTTTTTGTTCTATCCGTATTTTTTTTTTGTTTTTTTTTTCTATTTTTCATTTTCGTAACATTTTTTTCACCTTTGCATTTCTCTATTTTCAAAAGTCTGTTTTTTTCATTTTTGCACCTTCTAAACCTTGTTTAAATTTTTTTTTTTTTTTTTTTTTTGATTTTTGAACCTCAATAGTTAAATTGTTCCTTTTTTACCTTTTTTGCATTTTTTATTTTTTCGATTTTTTTTCAATTTTTTTTCTCTAGTTTTAAGTCATTTTTGCAACTTCTGAGCCTGTTTTAAATTTATTTTTCAAAAATGTTGTACCCGTTTTCTATGGCACCCCAGAATCACCTCAGAGTCAAATCTGAACCCACACAGCCTTGAGGGCAGCGTGGCTGACGGAGATGATTTTTACCCTTTCATTCTTGCGTAGGCAGTTTGAGATGCCCTCAGCAGAAGTCTGATATCATCGGCATAGCCCTGAGTGCCGATACGGAACACAAAGAACATAAGAACATTGCGATTTTTACCTTGAAAATTTAATGAGGGCAAGAAGCGTAGATTTAGCGGCTTAAAGTCAAATCTATATTAATACGTAAAAGTTAGATAAGAGTAAAAAACTCGTTCTTTCGTTCATTTAAATAATTATTCATGTACGGAAGTGCCAATCACGAAGGAAAACAAGCACCAACGCTTGTTCAAGGATTCCAATTGCGAATAAATAAATGTATCGAATTGGAAGGGCACATTTTCGAACACATTTTCTGAAATGGGTATGGTAAAGTAAAGTTCTTCGTTGTTGAATGGCTTTTTGAAATGTTATTTAATGTTAAAATAAAAAAAAATCATATTTGCTTGCTTCTCTTTTTTGTGTATTTTTTCTAGACGTTCATAATCATGTTTTTTGCGATTACGGCGCAGTCTGTTACGAATCGAAAAAAAAAGTTTCAAACAAAAACTAAATACTTGATGGCGTAGAATCCGAATCTACAATACAAAGTGGGGGTTCCCATTTAAGATTTCAAAGTTGTCTCCTCTCCCACTCGGGAGGAGGGAGGGGGGGGGACGAGTTCGGTACCATTCAGTGAGCCCCCTACATTATAACAAATCTTATTAAGATCTTTTTTTGATTTGATGCAGTGTTTTAGAGATATTTCGTTGTCTCAAGGTAAAAAACTCACCCAGGGTCTAAAACGCCCTTACAAAATAAATTAACTTTTAAGGGCGTTTTACACCCCTTAAAATTAAAAATCCGCCGCAGCAGGGTGTCCTCGAGTAGCGCTCCATGGAATCTACAAATTGACAAAGTTGCATAAAAGCCTGGGAGTGACAGTTCGCGAGGTGTTCTTGTAAGTTAAAATCGTTGCTTTTTTTATTTTTTCTGCGATATTCTTCCATTTTCATTATAAAAACTATATCCGGAGTAAACTAGGGTGTTGTCTGTTTCTACCAGCATTATAGGAATACAATCATTTTAAATTATATAGAATTGATTATAGAAAACATCAACAGCAGTATCAACATCTAGACATGAAAACAGGCCCTTCCAATCACAGCGATGCAATCATATTATTATATTGTAGCCCTGCTTAGTATTCATATTATAAGAGGATTCATCGAGATTCGATAACACCGTAGAAAATAAATTAATTTATGCCCATTCTCGGTGCCGTTCTCTCGTTTTCTTTGTTTTTCAAAATTATCATTGTTCCAGTACCGATTACTACAGGAAGACGTAAAATTAGAGATTCGCTCCCAGAATCCAATTAGCAATTAATTAATATCCGGTAATGAAAACGACTGACGTTATTAATGCAGTTGTCATCGGCAGAGAGCACCGACTCGAAGGCAAAATAATAGCACCACCAGCCCCTGACGCTGTTGAATACCCGAACATGCCGTTTGCACTAGACGAAGTTCAGGAGATTGCGCGCAGTGAACTCATTTCCGACTGAAGCGAAAGTTCGTCAAACAGACGTGATCGGTTCCCAATATTTGCTGTAGATATATACACTGATATTTCATCCATATTTACTGTCTGGAATATGCCGCTTCCATCTAGAATCCTCCCAAAAATATAAATGCCCAGAGCTCTTCGAAGCGGCGAATTATATCTTTTGTCGGTGTTATGAATAAATCATTATTATTGTTCGGCGTAATCCCGGTTTAAGGTTTTTAAAATCGATTGAGTGTTCTAGTGAATTAGGAGCGGAAATTGGTTGTTGTCTTCGGCTGCTGACGCACTTTGAATGAGAAATACTGGAGAGTGCTTCGCATTTCCAATTTGGAAATCTGAGGGTTATTGTTAGCGATATAATATTGGTTAAAAGAATAATAAGATTGATTCAAGTTCAGTGTGCTTTATCTCGATTTAAACAGGTCTCGTCGCGTTGATCTGCAAAATTTCTATATAATAATAATAATAATAATAATAAAGGAATTTATTAGCAACACATGAACCAGATCATATACATATGAAATGTATATATATAGGTATAAAGATGACATTTTATGGTGCTAAAGAGACCGTATCACCATGTGGTGTTCTGCCTACAGCCTCATTAAGTAATGAAAAACAGAAAAATGATAATAATAATACAAAGATAAAAAAAAGAAAAGTAAATGAAAAGAAATTAAATACAGCCTTACAATATAACAATATGTGCACGTGGAATTATTAAGTTGGTAATCTCATAGTTATAGTTCCAATAACAACCGTTTAACCTTCTTTTAAGTAAGGGAACCGCGTACACAGTATACCCCCTTGAAATTATATATTTATTCAGTGTAACAGCGGTGCTGTATAAAAAGCTCCGTTTAAAAAACTCATGGCGATGCTTTGGAACGGTCAGTAATTGAGTGTGGCGTACAGGAATATTATGTTCCTGATATCTGAATCGGTACCTATCAGACAAGTACACCGGTTGCTTATATTTCGCAATTCTCCAGCAAAAGAGCGTGAAGTGCAAAAGGCGTCTTTTTTCCATTTCGAGGATCTGATGGTTTCGAATACAGAGGGAGGTTCCAACTCTCCTCGGTATGGAATAAACGAATCTTAAACATGAATTTTGAACTCTCTGTATCCTCCTGATATCATATTGAGTGAGACAATTCAAATAAACAACATCGACATTACAAGTGACTCACACAGCATGGATTTGGTGTTTATATCAAACATATTACGGTTAATATAAATCGATTTTAACGCAATAAATGATCTTATCAGTAATGTAGTGTTAAAAGGAAACCAGAGATCTTCATCCAGGAACATACCAAGGTCCTTCACAACTGTAGAAGGAGCTACTTGTTGGCCACTAACCCGTACGTTAATCAAGGACTTAGTAGTCTCCCGTGCTTGTTTAGGGCCAAAGAGGATAAGCTGTGTTTTAGCAGGGTTGATCCGTAGACAATGAAGGGCGGAAAATTTTCGAATATTACCAAGATCTGCGTCTTCCATTCAAATGGTAAGAAGGATCTATATATCTGTGTGTCATCCGCGTATAAATGGTAATTACTGTGTTGTAACACCTTCGGTAGGCCAGACGTATATATTGAAAATATTAATGGGCTAAGTATAGCACCCTGAGGAGCTCCGGAAGGTACATTCAATACGCCCGAAGATTTGCCATCATATATAACCCTTTGTGACCGTTCAGATAGGTACGCCGCAATAAGATCCAAAGCCGACGAGCAGAGACCTTTTGAAGCTAAGATTGCGAGAAGCACCTCATGGTTGATAGTATCAAAGGCCCTACTAAAGTCCAGTAATACCAGCGCAGTTAATTTCCCATTGTCAGACGCTATGAGGATATCATCCACGATGCTAGATAGCGCTGCAGCGCAACTATGTTTTTTACGGAATCCAGACTGTCTCGCTGGCAGAATATTTGAGCCCTCTATATATCTGCGCAATTGGGCTTCCAATATCTTTTCAAAAATTTTCCCAAAGTTGGTAAAATGCTAATGGGTCGCAGATCACCCATGGACTCAACAGTCGCCACCTTTGGTATCGGTCGAATCAGAGAAGTTTTCCATACGTTAGGATACACAGACTTTTCGATGCAAAAGTTAAAGATATGTTTGACATAATTCATTAGAGGTAGCATACACATGCGCCAGATTCTCAGGCCCAAACCATCAACCCCGACCGCCTCGCTCCTACAAGACTTCAAGGAGGTAAGTATATCACCTTCGGTAATTATATTAAAAGCAAATGTTGGAGGAATTCTTTCAGTATATGCGCCGGCAATCTGGTTCATATCTACAGTTTGCTTAGTCGAAGGACCAACAATGAAGCTATTTAGAGCATCCAGATCACAAAAATTCTCAGGCAAAGTCTGAATCTTAGTTTTCAACATACCTAGTTTCTTAATTTCTCGCCATAAGTGATATCTATTCCCTCCGTAGCCCAAACATTGGTGTTCAAAATACGCCTGCTTTTCCCTCTTGATGGCTCGACTAACTTCATTCCTGAGCCCCTTATAGAATAGCAAATGGGCCGGATTCCCTGACCCACGATAGCGACGGAGGGCATTGTTCCGCGCACGCATCATAAGTCTAATGTTATACGTTAACCAAGGGGGCAGGTGGTTTAGAAGTTTTAACTAGTCTAATGGGTGCGTGTTTATCTAATATCCTTTTAATATTATTAGTTAGGAAACCAAGTTTTAAATTCACGTCCGGAAGATCGTATATCAAATACCAGGGTACTGCGTAGAGATCAGCAATGAATGCATTGATTTCGAAATCTTTAAAGCTTCGTGTAAAAAATTCCCGCCAAGTCACAGAGACGTGTTTATGCTTAATCATACAAAACGTACCAAGTGGTCAGAAAACTTGCTGTCGAATGTGCCGACTTTGGTAACTGAAACACTATCACTTACAGCAATTATATCCAGTAAGGTGGCTGTATATATCGTATTTTCTAATTCGCACCAAATGGAAATGTTCTGGATGTTTGCGATGGATTTAGCATTTCCTTTTAGTTTTCCCATTAAAGAAAATAATAGAAAATATTGAAGAAGATAATTGGATTGTAAAATGTATCGATTAATTTGTCATAGGTTGCTAAATACCTACCTAAATTCTATAGGATTTCCATCGATCTATTTCTATGAGGGAATTTTGTGCAATTTCCTCGCAGGAGGATCCGATGCGTGACCTTTCGTCGTGCCCTCGTTAAAAGCCATCCTTTTTTCAAGGTTGAAGACTAGGGGTTGTCGATTGCAACACACAAACATCACAAACATTTGGATTGTGAATTTTCGTCGACTGGAAAATCGAAAATATTTGTGCGATACAAATACTTGACAATCCTACTGACTGCGCCAATTTTCTTATTTTTAATAGAACACTGCTACTTAAAAACCAAAACTTTAAAGATGAATGAAAGTTTTAGGATATTAAGCTCAAATTATTTGCGTAGATTTTGCTAATGTAGCCAATTCACATCTATAATTGTGTTTCTGATCGAAACGTATTAATATAACTAGGTAACATAATTAGGTTCTGTATAAATTTCAGACTTTAATTGGCTCCACAAAAAGAAGTTAGGGGAAGTAAGATCTGGCGATCTTGCAGGCCAAGGCACTGGACCACCTTTTCCGATACATCGGTGATTGTAGACTCGATCTAATACTTCTCGTGCTATTCTTGAATAATGTGCTGGGCCACCTTCATGTTGGAACCACATTGTTTGTCGTACATCCAAGGTCTTCAGTAACACTGGAAGTTCGTTCTGCAAGATGTTTCGATATTTTTCACCATTTAAGTTTCCATCGATAAAATATGGACCAATATTGCTAATTATTCCACACCAAACATTTACGTTCCAAGGATGTTGATATTCAACTTGGCACAACCAATGGGGATTTTCGATACTCCAGCAATGCATGTTGTGCCGATTTACCGTACCGTGATTTGTGAATGTCGCCTCGTCAGAAAATAATACTCGAGCAAAAGAATTGGGATTATCTTGTATCCGTTGAAGCGCCCATTGACAAAATCGCACTCGATTTTGAAAATCATCGCCCATGAAGTTTTTGATGCATGGAAACTCTAAATGGATGATATTTCCTACGCTTCAATATTTGGCAGATAGTGGACTGAAAAATTCCTGATGGGAAAGATCTTTTTCTTTGATTTGATGCAGTGTTTTATAGATATTCCGTTGTCTCAGGATAAAAAACTCACTCTGTACATTACGTGTGCATTCCCACTCTTAAAATATAATAACCAAATGTTTGTGGAGCGTGAGATGTATTCGTCCAAAAGAACGGCGTTTCACTGACTTCAATTCACCATTAAACACTGGGGAAATTGAATTCTTTTCATAGGTAAATATTGACAGTGACGCTTACATTAAATAATCTAACAACGGAGGGAAACTACATTCAAGGTTTAATAAAGGCCAAACGGTTTTCCGTGCGCCGTTTGCTTTGCACGGAAACTTGTAACCGAGCAGTTCGAGTTTTGAGTTTCCCCGTTTTATTTATTCCGCTAAATCAATATTGATACTTGCCGGAGTGCATGCACACTTTTCCGGGCACTCTTTGTCTTGCCGCTTTCGAATGCGACGATCTCCTACATTGGAACGGCAATAAATAATTTGTGCGCAGTCAGGTATGGCTTTAATAATCTTGCAGCGTCTATAATTATTTTAATTACCGCTTTCTTATCTCAGTAAACGGTATTTCCCCGCTTTCTAATAGTGGTAATACCCCACAAAAATGATGGAAAGCGATCCACCATATAATCATTAGCATAGCGATATTTCAACAAACAAAATTCATTTCCAAAGCCCTCTTGTCTCAACAACGTCTGCGAAGTGTATTATTTAAGGGTCTCGGCGGAAACACGCGAATAAGATAATTTTACGTGCTACGATGAGATCCGCCATCTATGTGGGAGTTAATTTACATCATAATGGGTTCCTGTAACAAGGTCTCTTTGCAATTGGAGACGGAAGGGTATTTATTAACTCACGCGCCTTTTTTAATTAGTAATTCTAGCGGGAGAACAGATGAAAGGGTGAACCGTTAAAATTGAAATACTTCACCACCGTTTCGTTTCAACCACGCCAGTCTTTGTTGTTACGATTTGCAGCAATTTGTTCGCTGGTCATTTCGTGGAGGTTATAATAGAAGTTTAGGGGCCTAGAGTACATATCCAAATGATTAAATTATGTTGAATATTTTTTTTTGCATCGTTCGAAACTACATTGGATCAGATTTCGCTTGAAGTGGCAATACGGATCTGTTTCACCACATCTAATGTGATTACCTTTGTCCTAGAAGACGTTCTCTAACTTTGCCTTCTTAATTAAACCTATCATCTTTGAGAGCATTGAAATATATTGTAACCCTACAAAGTAGTATACAGCCCGGTATATAAAAAAAAAATTAAATATAATACTTTAATTAAATTAGTAAAATCAATTTTTAAACATCTAGTGTCACCTATATTCATCACTTTTTAATTATAAGTATGCCCTCTTAAATGCCAGATAGCACGCAGATTACGAATGGCTAGTTAACCCTTCTTATACTTCAGTTAGACCCCAGGTGGCGTAGGAGCGTGTTGCTTGTATGTCTTCGACTCTGATATTGGTATTTACAGTGAATAGTTTAGGTGATATAGTATGCATGAGACTTTGGTACACCAATTATGATCGATTTAGTACGATACAGACAACATTTAAGCGCAAACAAATGTGGTTTTATTTAAAAGCAGGTTCTAAATGTAGAGCAGTGAGAAAAGAACGTAAATAAGAAAGCAAAAATCTCAGGTACCTAAAATGAATTAAATAGAAGGTAAATCGAGCACTGTGAGATATACTGATACTAACAGGAAATACCAATAAACTTCAGTCTCACAAATTCTTTAATCTTCAAAAAACACCATGTACATTTCGTTAGCTAAGCTAACATCTTCAGGTATACATACAAGTGTATTGTCAAATACTAAAAAGAAATTATTTTTACGAAATGTACATTGTGTTTTGAAGATTAAAGAATTTGTGAGACTGAAGTTTATTGGTATTTCCTGTTAGTTGCCTAAAATGAGTTATTAAATAACAATTCCGTTTTAAATTAGTAGTTCCACTTTATGTAATATAAACTTATCATAGAAAATAAATACGGTTAAAATTAACTTTCAAAATTCCAGCAATTTCGAGACGTTTATCTGAGTAATTTCTATGCTTAAAAGACGGGTAAATCAGAATGTCCAACATTTGTGGGTAAAAAAAAACTGGATATTGGGTTCGTACCTTGAATACATATTGACTAGTAACATTATTACTACCAGCTTATGAAAGTTTTTCCATCAGTGGTCGCAAACTGTTCAGCGGTTATACAAAATTCCTAACCAAATAAAATTCGTCAAACGTATTAAAATGAAATTTCTCATAAGTATATTAAAATTTAGCTTAGAATTGAAATAATGTGTTTATTTTTAGGTTGGTTTGGGAACAGAATACCTTTGGAAAAATCAAATCAGCAGGCATTAGGACAGCAGGTATGATGACGTCAGGTATCGAGTGGGGCTCTCATACATCTAATCACGTAGAATGGCTCAGGACAGGAACATAGCAACATTGTTTAACAATTAACCATCATTTTTAGATTGGAATTTGGAATAAATTGGATTTTATCAAAATGGCCGTTAAATTTTACAAAAATCGAAACACGTCCGTCTCTTGCGGAGGTTGGCTAGTGAATGCTTTTAAATTGGAATTCTCTAACAGACTTCGATAGCGATTGTCTTTCGTCGTTATTTTCACCGAGGTGAGGGGAATATAAGATATTTAATACATGAGAATGCCCGAATGTGACCGAATGGAACTAGAAACGTTTATAACCGAATTGAAATGAATAATTACTGCAAAATTATAGAATCACCTTACATTAATTATAAAATAAAGGTAGGTGTCCCTACATCATGGGAGAAACACATTTAATTTTTTTTCAATATTTATTACCACGTTAAATTAACAATTTTAAAATTAATTACTGTACAAAGAGTATGCAACCTTGCATACACGTCGATTTTTGACCAAACCGAATTCCTGCAATTTTCTCTGTCTTTTTGGTTGACGTATCAATGAACCTGGATTGCAAATACGATAGACGAAGACATTATTAAACTAAATTTAAGTAAAATAAACACACTGTAAAAAAAGTAAAAATGTTCATTCGAGCTGAAATTTGATCCAACCCTTGATCCGTCAATATCTGTTATAAAAATACTGTTACCTAAATTTCCGGCACCGAAAGTGACGGTCGAGTACCGTGAAAAATCGCGAGGCAAGAACTCAAAATAAAAAGACAAAAGGTGATGCACCTCCGTTTTACAAACCTTCGAAGAAGTGGGTGGATATTCGGCAATCATGCAGGGTGCCAGCCGGCTCGTCGAAAATACAAACCCAAGATGGATAATAAATTTCGGCGCCACCTGCTTAGGATTACTTACCCTGTCATGCCCCCTGATAAGCAGGAATCCAAGGTGATAATTAAAACACGAGGGGTAAAACGGTTTGCAAATAAACTCATACACAAAAAAAATAAAAGAATGAATTCACTGATAAAACAGTTAAATTTTTATTAATAAAATTGTTAATAAAAAAAAGTTGGTGTTATTGACATAAAATTCAAGAAAATAAAAGTGATACTCTGTATCAGTAAACGTTAATAACGACAAAAAATAAGAATGAAATATGACATAAAATTCAAGAAAATAAATATGATACTCTGTATCAGTAAATGTTAATAAAGACAATAAAAATAAGAATGAAATATTGTAAAACTATAACAGAAAATCCTGCGGTAGGATTCGAACACCGACCGCTTTGGCCAACGCAATCAGTTTACACACGTTATATAAAGAAAATTCTTAGGCTGAGTCAATTTAAATTCAAGAAAAGTTTTACAGTTACAAAAAAATAAACTACTAAAATAAATCTAAATATTTGACTTGATTATACTTGTGGTGAACAAACCAGCCTGTATATTACAGGCCGATATACAATCGGTTGATGTTTTAAGTAAATATTTTGAATTCGTTAAAAGAAACTGAAAAGATATATGAATACTAAAGTTAAACTATTTTACTGAACTAGTGATAGGTAGTACCCTCCGATCCTTGGTATAACATAAATAATTTACAGTATCGTTGAAAAAAGCAATTAAAAAAAAATTGAATGATCGGGGTTGGTTACTTACTAATGACAATTTTAAACGCGGATAAAATTTACAAATAAAAAGAAAGCGTGCAACTTAGCTTTTGTTCTCAATCTGCTGTTTCGGCCATGGAGATCCTCTCCGATCCGAACAGATCGTAGCCTCTGGGCTGACTCGGTAATGCCCGAAGCAGATGGTCCACTGACTTTCTAAAGGAGGTAGGTAGGATTCTCCGAAGGGACTTAAAAAGGTCGCAGAAGTCCTCAGCCGCACGTGGGTGTTCAAAATCTCACATAAACGATGGGAAAAATCCAAAATTAAAATTAAAAGGGGGTAAAAGAACCTCTAAAAACACAGAAACCTCAAAATTAGTGATTTAAAAGAAATAACAAGATCTGCTTACCGTTAAATAACGAGGTTTTACAACGAAGAGAAGAAAGAAACAGATATGGCGTTGCAGACGCGTGGGTTCTCAAATATATATCTCGATTTATCGAACACATCTGCTATAAATATTCACCGAAAATTCCATACCAAACACCAGCGAATATACAGCCAATGAATATTTCCAGTAAACTTCCAATTAAATCCACAAATGTGTGAAAATATCCAAAAATTCCGAAGATAGGAAGTATTACTCGTGAGAACGCTTCTCAAACAACACCCACGAATGGCCAGCCAGCCGGAAGGAAGGAAACGTCACACAACCAATCAGAAGACAGATAAATAAAATAAGAAAACGGACATAGAGGTGCCCTCTGACGTTGAAAAGATGTAAACACAAAATAGGGCAGATGAAAGGAACACGATCGATCGGCAAATCGAACAGCTCTATTGATGCGTGGGAATCGATAATATCGACATCAGAAAAAATACAAGATAGGCGAAAGAAAAAAACGTAACAATATACTATTCAAATTCCAATATTTAATTTCGATGTGTAGGTATTTCATTACTGACCATCTTTACTTCCTGAAGAGAGCATTCTTGAGGAAAATGCCTTGAAGCACTTGCCAAATGCAGAGATTTTCTGCATCACCTGGATATCCTCTGGCTACATTCTACATCCTTTTTTTTTGTTATATTTCTTTTATTTGTAAAGTACATAAAAGTAGAACTATTAACTTTACACTTAAGCAATATCACATGATTAAACCATCACAATATATTTATAAAAGTACCATTTAATAGTTTACGCTGATAAATCAATACGCCCAGCTTACTAACTTGTGAGCCAATAATCATTTCGATAAACGCGCACAGGCAAATATCCCAATAACCAAAAATCTTCGGAATCAATCAACATGTTGCTTCGAATACGTAAAAGTGTTCTCAAATAATGCAATACGATTTCGCAGAAGAAAAACGAAAATATTTAGTACCTATTTCAAACAGATACATCGTAGTTTCCTTTTATACCCCCTATAATAGGATCTCCCACGAAATACCCCTAAAATTTCTAACGCGAAAAGCGACTACCACTCTAAATACCTCGGAGTTTAATTAAATTCAGAACTACCGTCTGCTAGTTACTCCGGTGGGTCAATTACCGGCACTAAATGAACATTGGCAATATTTACGGATGCCAAGACTGCGATGACATTAATATCAGACGGTAGGTAATATCTGCGCCGTACTGGCTGACAACCAAAGGCTCAAGTCCGGTAATAGACTGGCGGGGTATTATAGAGAATAGCAGCCGCAAGGAATAGTTTCTCGGAAAATGACATATTGTTCCGATATTGATGAAGGTGAGTTGAGGAGCATCTGGGTTCTGTTAGTTGGGGGGAGGAAGGGGGCGGTTTTGGGGTGCGAGCGGCCGTCGAGTCGAGGCGTATGGACGATGGGAGGGCGGTAAGCCCTAATGACCGTCTGTTTGTCGGAACGACTTGAGGAATGCTGCAACAGTTCGGGGCACATCGTCCTTCGAACCGTAGCACGTAATTTGACTAATAGTTTTATAACTATCCATTCGGGAATCTGACGTGAATTCTTGACGGAATGATGTGGAATCGTTAGGGATTTTAGGTGGGTTTGCATGATATATCTACATATCTCGAATGTGATACACTGGGCGTTTCAATTGAATCGAACCACCTCAAAACCTGTCAATTTCTACATTGGATGTCATTTCCCTAACAGCCAGAAATATTACATAGATATTTTTAAAAACATATTTTATAAATATTTTTCATGAGAGGTTTCTGAATATATTTTTTCGTATTTTTTTCTAAATATAGATAAAATATTCAATCAAAATATTTACTCCATATTTTAAAATTAATGTAAGCGCTATATTTTTTCTAAAATATTTGTAAAATGTTTATATAAAAATTGAGATTTTTTATGCAATTTATTTAATTTGTCAAAATGAACTAAAATTGTTCTTGGTTTACAATGTATAACGTTGATAACGAAAAGTTGAAACATACATAGAGTTGTCTAAAAGGCAAGAACTTGTTTTTTCACATTCACCATACAAGTTAATAATCAATAATTCTGGCATCTTTTAAGGCATATTGAAGGTTTATCAAGTTAACACTATTTTTTAATTGAAGTGTTCTCAATAAAAAACAAACGTATTTATTATCATTTTATTTGAATAAGCCAATAAAAATGAAAAATACTCATTTTTAAGTCTAGCCTTGGCTGGTGCCAGGTACAAACCTATGGCTTTTTTCATATGTTCGGTAGTGGCGCTCTCATGGCGTTTCCCTTGTGGCTTCTAAAACAATGCCAATTGTATTAGATCATACCATAAATAAAATATCGTACAACATTATCAACACCTACTAATACATTTGGAGCATTTGCAATAATTGGAGTGGTAGCTACATTCTAACACTTACGATACTTATTTTTACTTTATTTCATAATATTTGAAAACATTCTACGTACAAACAATAAAACAACACAACGTATTCTAACCTCTATTTGAGGTTATGACGCTTATCTACCGAGATGAATCTCTTAAGCAAATCAACTAGCAATTTATCTGGTAGATGCAGTACATATATGATGCATAAAATTCCTACAATTATATTATTAAACGATTTCCATACATAGCGATATTAAGCATTCCAATTATCTTATAAATGCTATGACATGTTCAAAGTTTTCCTTACCTCGTAGTCACCACAAAAACTAAAACACACCCCGCAACAATTAATTACACACTTAGCACTAATCTGCCCTAATCGTATACTACTATAAACTATAACATGTAACGGACAAACGAGTGAAGACGTTGATGATACGCACGTGCGCGTATGCATTCTATGTACCTAATCCATAGACCCATAAACAATACTAAATCATATAGCACCGGCACCGTAATGAATAGAGGTGTTGTGTTGACGATCGCAACTTACAAATATTACAAATAATATAATACAAAACGCAGATATATTAATAGAAAAGTTACAGCGCTCAACTTAGATACTAATTAAATCATATTAGATATATATTATCTAATTTAATCTTTAAACTATCATTTTAAATAGGTACATACCTACTTAATATGTATGCATATTTTACCCATTTTACATTATTCGTCCTACGCACCAAATGTACAAAAGCAAAAATTCAATCTTTTTTTTTTATATGAAATAAATATTGACAGAAATACAAAGCAAAATATTCTTGCAGAGTTATGAAAAATATATTGAGAAAACATTTGCAATAAAATATTATTAATGCTACATAACATATATTTTTTAATGTTTTCCTAATATATTTCTATTAATATTTTTATGCCATATTATATTAATATAACTAATATTCAGAAAGATTTAGTATTTTTAAATATTTATAAAATATGAAATAAATATAGTTGGTCACTGGGTTATGTATGTCTATTGAACTGTGGTAAGATGGCATGTGGTCTGTTTTTCGATCTTTCTAAAGCTTTCGTTGCGGTTGACCATGAACTACTGTTATCTAAACTATGTATCTAGATACGTAATTAGAGGCCTGCTTTGAGTTGGTTTTCTTCTTATTTGAGCGGTCACTCTCAGCACCTTCATGTCACGGGTACTTCTATGCCCATGGACCTTATAGTGGGGTACCACAAGGTTTTGTCCTTGGACCCCTTCTATTTGTGTTATATGTTAACCACCTTGACTGTTCTCTTTCCGTTAGCAACCTTTGCCAATATGCGGATGCCACTAGTGTTATCATCTCGTGCGTTAATGATGACGAGTTCTCACGGTTTAGTAGTGAATGTGCGTTGACGATGTCAGGATGGTGTAGTGATAATGGCCTTCTATTAAATAAATCTAAAACTTTAGTGGTAGCTTTACTTCGGCTAGACACCCCGTCGATAAATGGTGCGACTGGAGACTGTATCTGTGCCTGTGTTGTCTGAAACTGTTTTCCCTAGCCGTCGAATCGATAATCGTTTATCTTGGGGATAGTCATACGTCCCAATTATACTGCAAACTATGTTCACTTTCACATACAATATATATATATATAGATAACGAGGTATTGTATCGTTGGAGGGACTATTCATGCTCTACCACGCTAATATTTCTTTCAGATTGCGGTATGGCATTTTGTTTTGGGGTGCAGGGCCTAGTCGCTCGCGTTGTTTTGTTCTGCAAAACCGAATTATCAGAACAATGTTTTCGTTGAGCGCCAAGGAATGATGCCGTCCTATATTTATTAAACATTGTACTTTATCGTTGCCACACCTTTTTATTTATAAATATGCGGTATTTACTCATTAGTAACTTTAGTACTGCGTATGATACCAGGTACAACGATGACTGCGCCAACTTATAGAACTGCACTCTTTGAAAAAAAGTTCGAGGTTTATGTGCTTTAAGATTTATAAGAGAACTGCCAAAAAATATTAGAAATATGTAAACTCGTGGATTTAAAAATTACTTAATTTACACCAAAGATGTAGCGGGTGCAATTTATTCGCAATTTTAATAAAAGCGGATATCTCCGTAAGTAGAGGCTGGTCTCCAATAAATTATTGTTCGAAATTTCAAAAAAAAAGGTATGTAGACATCGGGAGAAATCTCTGTAGCACGAGGGTACATCAACGAGCAGGTGAAAGATCAATCTTCTTCGTTGTAGAGTTCAACTGAGATATATAAATATATAAAGATCTCAAAATTGTGTGTATTCCGATGGAGGAACCTAAAAATCTAAATCCAAAAATAGAAAAATGTAAAAAGATAAAATGGCGGCATGCTTACCATTGCGAGTCCCGACGAAAATCCCTTGAAGATAACGTCGAAAATGCGTCGAAAACATAAAATCGTGCTTACAGCAGTTGTGCTAAATACCAAACTCCAAACCAACCCTTCTTGAAAACCAAAAGTGGCACCTAAAACGTTAACAACACTTATCGGAGATCAACGACGCGATCGAAAATCGATTCTTCCACAAATTCTAGCCGATTACCTATGATGGAAAGAGAGAGAGTACTACCCCGTTGGACGGGCAGTAACCTACTGTGATTCGAGAATTATATATAATCCGAGAATTGACCAACAGATGATGTGACTAGTACCACTACGAAGGAAAATAATCCAAATACCACGAATAAATATCCTATTTGAAAAATTAAACGTGACACTAGGTAGGTAACATTAGAGTAGATAACACTCTTCTCGTATGAAATGGAATAGTTTTATTTTTTAGAATTATGAGTTCAACTTTTACAGTGCCCCATTCCACTGTTTTTTATTTTTACGAGATAAAATTGATTGAGAAAAGCTTTCTTTGACAACAAAAACAATCTCCAAGCGACCATCATTTTAATCCGCGCTCAAGAAAATAAAAAAAAAGAACTAAATAAAAGTTAAATTAACGAGAAGTGTCTTAGACCGGCCAGCGATTCTATTTTTTTTTACACCTTAATTTGCTTTGATGGAAGAGACGGAAAACGCGGTAGGAATTAGCGCCGAAAGTTTCGTAATCCACGAAAAGAACGGAGTACGTTCTAAACTTCCTGTTGGGGATTTTAAACACCTACTAAACTCCGTTCCGAATGCCTCAAGTTGGAGGAAACGTGCCGCTTTTGCCCGCGAACGGCGCTACGAGAGAAAGAAAAGGAACAGCGGAAGTAGGTGGAAAGTAAGAAGTGGTGGCGCCCGATCAAAGCCGGCTCCTACAAAACGCGCCTTTGTTCTGTACACCATGGAAATCAAACGTGATTCGGAATGGGTAGAGGAGAAAAAGCCGGGCCGGAAAACGCAGGGGCGTTCGATTTTGCTTACGAATAAAGGAGATCTCCGTCTTTACCGGCAATTAAAGTTGAAATTACAGCGATAACAATTGGGAAAGGTCGTTACTTTGCAATCGTTTAGGGAACAAAAGGGTCATTAATAAATCATTTATATGCAAAGAGTTTCGATACCTAATAGGGATCTCTTGTGAGAATTAGTAAGAATTTTATTAAAACGGTAATTGTTGCTCCAAATGATGTAAGTATCATAAATACTGTACTACCTATAACAATGTTTGCTATAACATTAAATCCACATTTCTTATTTTTTTTGTGTAGTTTTTCAAGACACCTCAGTATGAGACGACTTGAAAAGTTATTTCCATTAGAGTGCCGCAGGTGTCATTTAAATGACCTAACGCACGTCATTTCCATTAGATTTCTTGGCCGAGAAAAACATTTAGTAAATCTTACTAAAAAAATAATAGGCCAATGTAACAACCAATAGATACGAATTGGTACCACTGTGTTGCAAGGAACGGTTAAAATGGTCCATAAGTCAGTGGCGTCTCGTGACTCCTCTTTCCCCTAACTTCCTTCCCCATTTTATTAATTTTACAAAGTTTTGAATCAGTTCAATTCAGTTTGCTGTAATTTATTGCCTCGTTTATTGCTAACTAAAATAATAATATCCCCAGTGACCAACTATATTTATTTCATATTTTATAAATATTTAAAAAATATTAAATCTTTCTTGAATATTAGTTATATTAATATAATATGCATAAAATATATTAGGAAAACATTTTAAAAATATATATGTTATGTAGCATTAATATTTTATTGCAAATGTTTTCTCAATATATTTTTCATAACTCTGCAAGAATATTTTGCTTTGTATTTCTGTAAATATTTATTTCATATAAAAAAAAAGATTGAATTTTTGCTCTTGTACATTTGGTGCGTAGGACGAATAATATAAAATGGGTAAAATATGCATACATATTAAGTAGGTATGTACCTATTTAAAATGATAGTTTTAAGATTAAATTAGATAATATATATCTAATATGATTTAATTAGTATCTAAGTTGAGCGCTAAGTTGAGTAACTTTTCTATTAATATATCTGCGGTTTGTATTATATTATTTGTAATGTTTGTAAGTTGCGAACGTTAACACAACACCTCTATTCATTACGGTGCCGGTGTTATATGATTTAGTATTGTTTATGCGTCTATGGATTAGGTACTAGAATGCATACGCGCACGTGCGTATCATCAACGCTTGTAATTAATTGTTGCGGGGTGTGTTTTAGTTTTTCTGGTGACTACGAAGTAAGCAAAACTTTGAACATGTCATGGCATTTATAAGATAATTGGAATGCTCAATATCGCTATGTACAGAAATCGTTTAATAATATAATTGTAGGAATTTTATGCATCATATATGTACTGCATCTACCAGATAAATTGCTAGTTGATTTGCTTAAGAGATTCATCTCGGTAGATAAGCGTCATAACCTCAAATAGAGGTTAGAATATGTTGTGTTGTTTTATTGTTTGTACGTAGAATGTTTTCAAATATTATGAAATAAAGTAAAAATAAGTATCGTAAGTATTAGAATGTAGCTACCACTCCAATTATTGTAAATGCTCCAAATGTATGGTAGGTGTGATAATGTTGTACGATGTTTATTCATGGTATGATCTAATACAATGGCATTGTTTTAGGGGCCACAAGGAAACGCCATGAGAGCGCCACTATCGAAGATATGAAAAAAGCCATAGAGTTGTACCTGGCACCAGCCAAGGCTAGACTTAAAAATGAGTATTTTTCATTTTTATTGGCTTATTCAGCTTCAATTAGAAAATAGTGATTAATTTGATAAGCCTTCAGTGTGCCTTAAAAGATGCCAGAATTATTGATTATTAACTTGTATGGTGAGTGTGAAAAAACAAGTTCTTGCCTTTTAGACAACTCTATGTATGTTTCAACTTTTCGTTATCGACGTTATACATTCTAAATAACCAAGAACAATTTTAGTTCATTTTGACAAATTAAATAGATTGCATAAAAAATCTCAATTTTCATATAAATATTTTACAAATAGTTTAGAAAAAATATAGCGCTTACATTAATTTTAAAATATGGAATAAATATTTTAATTGAATATTTTATCTATATTTAGAAAAAAAATATGAAAAATATATTCAAAAACCTCTCACCAAAAATATTTATAAAATATATTTTTAAAAATATCTATGTAATATTTCTAGCTGTTAGGGTACCGACAGAAAAAAAAATACTTATCTATCTATCTAAATATAAATCTAACGTATTTCCTATATTTGAATATATTTAGTCTTTAACTGCACATATATGGCCACTTGTTTACATTCCTCCACCTAACTAACGCAAAACTATTCAGATGTTTTTGCGATTTTATATCGATAGAAACACGACACCTTCATCCCCACAGCAAGGAAAAAGGGTATTATCTACCCTAAATCCTACAGCCTTTGAAAACGGTGGAAAAGACTGTAGATAATTCTATTAGAACACATCTCTTGAAGCGGGTGCCGTTCCACCTCTATCAGCACGCCTACGAAACTAGCAAATCCACTGAGACTGCATTAGTGGAGCTGACGAATCCAGGATGCACTGACGAATAAAGAAACCGTAGTGTGCGTCTTTCTAGACATAGAGGGCGCTTTTGACAACACTCCACATAAATCTGTCAAAAAAAAACATTAATTAACAGAAAAGCGACCTCTAGATGGATATCGCATCTACTGTCTACCAGGTCGGTGGAGGCGGAGATGGAACATAAGACTATTTCGGTTAGGACGACCAGAGAATGCCCACAGGGGGGAATTAAATCGAAGATATGCCACGGACGCCTTTGTCTTGAGCTAGGTTTTTGTATGTTTACTGAAGTTCTACTGACGCTTTCCTTTGTGGATTGCAAGAAATTCTGTTTTTATTCGGGATCCTACATGGAATCGTTCTTGAATCATAGGGGGTACGATGGTGGACGGGTCAATGCTGCAAATGTCTACGGACATTATGGCAGCCGAAGATATTTTCACTGAAAATGTGAAAATCTCCATACCGAACAGAGACCAGGCACGCAGTGAGATCACTGCTCTAGATAACTGGTTCACAGATGGATCCAAATCCAGCCAGGGCACAGAAGCCGGTATTTGTGGGGAAGCATTTGTATGCTTCGGTCTTCCAGGCAGAGATATTCGCCCTTGCAGCGTGTGAAGAAATTTCTGCAAAGGGGGGCTACATGAGGAGGAAAATAAATATAATGACTGACAGCCAGGCTGCTATCAAAGGAATCTCGAATCCTGTAACTAAGTCAAAACCAGTAAGAGTCTGCAAACAATCCCCCAATATACTGGCACTGGACTACACGGTATCTCTGATTTGGGTGTCGGGACATGCGGATATAAAGAGCAATGTAATAGCCGACAAACCAGCCAAGCTCTAGGAGACACTCCATAGGTCCAGAGCCCGTATGTGGGATTACTAAGGACTCTGCAAGAACGGAGATCTAGACCTGGTGACATAAAGAAAGTACAAAGAAATTGAGGTCGACTGAAGGTCAACTCCATATCAAAGCGTTAATAGGGGATGGGGATGCTAGATTCTCTGATAACCTACTCAGATGCAGCATGAAAGAAGCTGAAACTATTACTGGACTGGTAACTGGACACTGTCCCCTGAAAAACCATCTATACAATAAAGGTCGAGTAAGCTAACCGTGGTGCAGAAGATGCAAACTATAGGAGGAAACGAGTTTACATGTAATCTGCACATGTGAGGAATTGAAAGTAGTCAGGCAGAAATATTTCGGGAAGGATGTATTGGAGCCCTCAAAGGTTCTCAAGTTTCCACTGGGCAAGATACTGGGCTTTATAGAGAACATCAAGCTGCTCGAGTGGAAGTAAGAGAGAGAAATGAATCATATTCATCTGCTTCTGATTCAATGTTGCTTCCAAGCGATATTTATCTGTTGGCGACATTGATTTTAACGTTGTCTCGCTGGAGGACCTATTGGATTTATTCGGAGGCTGCTGTGATGCTTTGGAGTCCTTGTAAGGTCTTCTTTGCGCTCAATACTATTTTTTATATCCCTGGATGATATGGTTTGTGTCCTCCACCTTAGATTTGCCGGTTTTCCTTCTTTTGCTGTCTGCCATCTGCCTTGCGCTGGATTAAGATAAGTATCTTTAACTCCAAGTAGAGACCCTATACATACAGTACCAATTAGAAACTACAAATAATTAACTTTAATTAAAACACCAAGATCCACGGGGTGCTTTACGAATTACTTTATTATACAGCGCCCTTAGGACATTTGTTAATTAAAAAATTTAAAATATTATGAATAAATTTCGCGGTCTCTGTAATGGCTCCGTTTATATTTAACAAGTTGCAAGGTGTCCAGAACTGACAAAGAAAATTATAATTAACTTTATTATGAATTCGCGGAACTGACGCCGCGTGAAATAATTCTTCTTCTCGTGCAAAGGAGAGGAGGAACTAAGTAAACGGGAAAGTAATTGAAGGAAAAGAATTAGTGTAACGGGAGGAGATGAGTTGAGATTAGTTTCGTCTCTCTAATTACTGTAAGATGGGATAAGTTTTTCCGCTTTTTTGGGAGGAATGCAAATTGCTTTAGTTTTCGTGGATAATAGGATGATTTATTCTCGCCCATTTTGTTAAGTTTTAGAAATCTTTGTTTCATTTTACTACGTAGAACATTATGCACTGGTTTTGGCTGTGAAGTAAGGCTACAAGAAATCCTTTTTGAATATATTTGAAAGAGAAACATTGCATTAAGGCGAAACTAAAACTTCAATATAATTATTAAATAAGGTATTGGAAAGCTATTTGCTTGAGCATATGAAGAAAATCAAGCCGGCAATTAAGGATATTTCAACCGGCCTTCAACATAGAAACATTTTTTTTTTTACGGAAAACTCATAAGATGAATTAAACGATTTACGTGGGTACTTCCATACGACAAGGGAAGACAAATAAAACGTGCCTTAACACATAAAATCCAGCGACTACCCCTTCCGCTTCAAGAGGAATTGTAAACTTTCATGGCAGAATTTATATGGAATCCAACAACGTGAAAAATCACATGGCTACTGACAGGTTTTATGTACTGCAAAAATAATGCCTCACTTAAAAGCGCGGTTAGCGTCTGGTCCCAACAGTATTTGCGCTATAAATAATATAGAATCCGAGCAGGGCACTCAAAGGCTCGTTTAACACATCCATACATATGTAGTTGTCGCTGTAACACAAAAGGGTAGGTAAACGTGAAGTCATGAGTTGTAATATTGAGCATCTCGATTTTAATCCTAATTCGAATTCATAACGCCTCTAATATGCAAAGAGTGCTGTGTAAGAATTCGAAATCCCATCCTGTATAATGCGAGAATTTAAATTCATTTTATTAATACGTAGTTGATAGGTACCGTGGCATTTGCTGAGTAGCGTCTAACAGGAAATAAAAGTCTATTTTCGATTAAAAGACTCGCGTAATTAAAATAATATGGTAGTACTTTGTATGTTATCTGCTTCTTTGTTTATTGTATGTTACATTTGCCGTTCAGCAATTCCCACGTTCCTCTCAAGTAGGACGTCTAAAAGTCAGAAAGATAACGCCTGCGGTCATACTTGCGCCCTCCTGTAAGGAGAAGCGAAACTAGTTATCGGTGCGACATGACGTCACAATCAAAGTTTATAAAAATTCTTTACATTGCTGTTTTAATTTAATTAATTCGTGGTCTTCGTTACAGCTAAAGTAAAAGCACGCGTCTCTAATTTCGTATCGGGCGTTTCTAAAACTTAAAATTAAAACTTCTCTTTTTAGAATTTGTAGTCAAAATACGCTTAAAAAAATTCGAGAACAGGAAGCAAAAGCTTTCCTCGAGAGGTGTTTAGTGATTTTGTGTTAAATACGTTTAAATTCCCCCTTTTCTTGGCTTAAATTTTTGTGAGTGTTGTGTAAAGTGTTGTGCCCTAAAATTTGAATTACGAGAAGAATTATTTTTTCCCACATCGGTCGGTAAGATGTTCAAAATTTCTGCTTAAAACTAACCAAAGCAATTACGTGAAAACCGTACTCGTTCGCTATCTCTCTCTCTCTCTCTCCCTTAATAAATAATTTGTAAGTAAGAATTACTAGAATTTAAGTTAATCAACATTGTTAAGTAAAGCCTAAAAAATTCATCAAAATAGTTGTGTTTTGTTTTGTCATTTGCTTGATATTTTATTAAATTCGTAGATTGTTAGCTTAACTTAATTTAATTGACACAAAAAAAAAATTCGTTAAAACAAAATTGTGTTTTGTTCATTTTTGTTCACTTGTTGTTTTATTTAATTGTGTAGTCTGTTAGTTCTTTTTTCAATGTCTAAATTATTCAATATATAATTTTAAAAATATAAGTCGTTTTAGTATTTCGCCATTTAAAAGAAGTTCAGTTTGAACCCTCAGAAAGGGGTTGGAGAGGAAGCTATCATCGGTAAGAGAAAGCCGACGAGAAGGGTAAGTCGACAATCATTAGGCTAACTAACGGCCCTGCTTCGACTGACGGTGGAAAACACAGTTGGGAAACATCTTTGGCTAAAATTACTAAAACCATTCGCTACCGAACAAAAAGTTTGTTTCCCAGCAGTGGCTCGCCGGTCAAAAGGGCAGGAGGGGTTACCTGTAAACGAGGCTAGGTCATGCTCGATTGAATTTGGGCTGACCATCCCCCAAAAGTTTCCAAGTAAGAAAACCCGTTCCGTTACAGCCGTAATCAATTTTCTGCTTTTAAATGTCGTATTTCTTTAATATGCTTCGACAGAACGTCCTATGTACCCCCTTACATCGGCAGCGTACAACGAGAATGCCTGCCTGTATCCATTATCTTTTATTTCAATAGGTGCTTGTTATGAAATTCTTAATAAAACGTTTTCCTCGGGATCTCGACGCGTTGTTAACGGTTCAGCGCACAGGGAAACAATATCGCCAATAGCGCTTATCAGGGAACGCAGTTTAATATCAGGTAGATTAACGAGGAAATCCTTGAACATAATTCCACCCCTCATAAACCCCATATTAATTAGACAACTTTGTGTGCCCGAAACTACAAGTGCTCGCTCCCCTGGTCTTATACTTTATTACACGATAATATTTATTAAACCGTGTGTGTATGTGTGTGTGGTGTCTACTTCTGCGCCCCCGTATATCCTATTATCTCCCTGACAAAGGTGCGTTAATCTGAATATTCCCGAATAGGCAGGTGTAATGTGCGCCCGGTATTTTCCACCAACCCTGCCAAAAATGATAATATAAGCTCACACGACCGATGTCAGCTTTTAAACGGGAAAGTTTCGGGCGTGCGGGAAAGTTATATACGCTTTATGTTTTGACGCTAGATGTTTAAATTTTTCCCTCGTGGGAGAAGAAAACGGATGGCTAAATGCCGTAATTAGTAACATTCAAAATCATTGCCGTGTATAAAAAGCCTAAAAATGAGTATTTATGAAAAACTCTGCTTTTCGAAAAAAAAAATACCTCAGTGTGAAGAAACCAAGATTAGTAGTAAAATATGAAGAAACCAAAATCAGTACTCAGTCCTTCCAAAGCGACCGCAATAGCATTTAGAAGAAGACGCAAGTTAAATGGTCTTGAGCCGTTAAAACTTCGGAATGAATAAATAAATTTTTCAGAGGAAAAGCAATATTTTGGTGTCATCATTGATTGTAAGCTTACTTAGAATCGACAGGATTAAAATCAGCGCTGAGACAACACTCATGTATGTATGTATAAATTGCAAGGGTGATATTACACTGCGACCTAAAACAGCCTTTTACAGCTGGCCTTCCAATCCTATTCCTTTCAGAAAGTGTAGGATATCAGAAGGCCCCAGGTCAGGTAAGTCTCCCTCTTTGATTTCACGTGCTCCCAGGTGCAACGCCCTTGAGTTGCACAGTGCTACGCAATTTGAGAGGGGATGGATGCCATCCTGTTTCCCAATCTGCTCACCCTTTGTTCCTTCCTTGGGAGAAACTCTCACTTTGGAAGTGGAAGGCTTGTTATGGAGGTCCTGCTCCAATTACTGTTTATTAGCGGTGTCATCCCGCTAATAAACGTCCTTCCTCCATGGTTGATCCCACGAGTAGCTAGGGAAGAAAAGGTCCACCTGCACAGAGCCCCGCATGCAGAGGTAAGGCTAAATGCAATGAGTTGCGCCAGGTGTCCCAAGGTTGGACTAATAGACTGGTCTTCTACCCAGCCACGCATCCCATCAGCCTAGTCCACCACCTTAGGATTTAGGTTTTTATTGAGGTTGTCTCCTCTCGGTCCGTGTAGTTAAGCCAAGACCCCCATCCCTTTGGGGATCTGGTTTAACAGTTGGGCTTGCGGTAGCCGAAAGCAACAACTGGCATCGTTGAAGAACCCTGTGCAAGACCTTAGCCACGACACGACATCTCGTGCGGGGTTAAGACCTAACCTGCACATACATCACGGTGGCCAGATCTGTGTTCACTTACACATCTCTGATCTGATGTACAAAGATGCAGCAGCACTAGGATCCTGCAATGGTTGGTATAATTTAATGGGTAAAAGAAGTGGGTGGCTAAATATAAAAGCCAAAACGCTGCAGTGTTCCCGGAGATTCCATGTCAGACGGCTTCCACAAAAGAAAGCAGAAATTTTGAGGTGGAAATCACAGATCGCATAAGCTGGAATTGATCCAACCACTGCGACAAGTTTATGGAATTGATCTGACTTACAGACGTATCAAAAATCGAGGACGGTACTTGAGTTGGAAACTACACTGACAGCGTGCGTCAGGTGATGTCAAAAGGCACCGTGTTTGGTTGGATCCTTTCTTCAAAACTGCCAATACTTAAGTAAAGTTAAATACAAGGGACAAAAGCAAAAAGTGTTCTATCAATTGTTCGCGAGGAGGTGCCCATTCAAAATAACAGACGAGGAAGTCTCGAATGAATGACTGATTGCTGCGTAATACTCGTCAGAAATTTCAGTGCTGCTTTAGAATCCAAATGGCTCAGAGTATAGATGAACAAATAAAGAAACAGCCGCCATTATATGTAAATGGTCATCAAATTCCCTTCCTCGGGGTTATCGCTATCGTAGCAGCAACTACAGCTTTGGTGTTCATATGTTGTTGTCCCAATAATCGTTAAACTTACTGTTGATATGACATGAGATATTTCCCTGTAAGCATTTGAAAACAAACGAAAAATAAAAAAATAAATGAGAAACACAACGATCACCCTACCACTAGGACAATATGCTACCGTCTTTCAAGCAGAGGCGTACGCAACATTGCATTGTGCAACAGAAATCAATCAAATGGCTTATAAAAATTGTCAGTTGCCTTTAAAATCGAAAATCATTCATATTAATTAAATTAAATTTATTTAGTAAGTTGTTAATTTCGAGTATTTAATTGATTTTCTCATCAATTATACATAGTAGTATATTGCTTCTTGTGACGTATCTAATTTTAAGTTTCTTTTCATCTCACGCCGTGCCCACGCGCTACAAAGTCAGTTTACACAGATTCTGACTTCCTCTCGCGACCTCGTAGCGTGGACAAGACATCTACACCTAACGTAACTTCCGCGTCCCATTTTGTTGTACTAGAGTGTCGGCCTACGGCTGATCTTGAGTGACTTCCGTTTATTACGTTAAAGCGTCGATCTTCGGCTGCACTTTGTATAATTTCCGCTTCCCGTTTTCCTACACTACCGTATCGTCCAACGGCTAATCCTGTGTGCTCTCAGTTAATTTTCGTTCATTACGTTGGAGCGTCGGCTTCGACTGCACCTCGCTTGATTTTCGCTTTTAGACACGGCTTCTGTGACTGCAGCTAAAACGTAGCAGAAGCATAGAATTATTTTGATGTACCTATTAGATCTTTAGTCATGTACAATATGGTGGAAAAGTTGATTGTGATTAGATTATAATTTATCTAATTTATCGAGTTATTTCAAAATTTTCGAAAAGAAAATGATATATGCATTGAGATAACAATAGGTAGGTTTACTATTAGGTAGTTTGCCAATAACCAATAACAACGCAGTAGCGATGGTAGCCAGATAAAAAATGTACTACCTATCCAGCTTTTTATTAACGGAATATAGCATCAATAATTAAAAATCAAGTTTGTTACTTATGATTACTTATTTGAATGCAAATGAAACACAAACTAAGCTAGGGTATATATGTATATATTCAGTATTAGCCTTGAAATACTTCCACCAAATTTTTAGATCCCCAGGTGATAAGTAGATTTTCCATTGCCTGTTGGGATATCCGTCCATTGTAAAAAGAACTTCACTTTAAGTTACACCTGTTTGAACTGCTATTTCTTTTTTAATTTCACTGCGTAATGGCGGTCAGCACGGTGTACGTGACTTTCCCAAAACGCTACTGTTAACCGATGATTTCCGATTTCATTCGGCTGACAGCGACGCAGCTTGTGATTGGTTAAAAAAAGGCGAGGCACTCCGGACTTGAACGAAACTTCCCGATTGTCGGGATTTTAATATAATATATATATTAAGTTTTAATATAAACATATATAAAATAAAATAATGTAAAATAAACTGTTATTAAACTGTTTTCTCAGTGTATTCTGCCATTTTTTGTTTGTTTTTAGTTCGAGGATTGTCTTTCTGCTAACATTTAATTTAATTGATATTTCCTAAAAGTTTCACTCCCTTTGTACGAACAAATCGAAGCCTCTGTAGAGCATACATTCGAAGCAACATGATTCACTTGCCCCGCATCGGCCTACATAAACGACACAGTCAAGAAAATTTGTTTTCCAGTCGTTCTCCGTCGGTTTCTAATATCGGAAAGAATTCCAATTAATTAAATAAAGCTCAGCGTGGAGCTGGCACAATCGACGTTACGTCCAACAACGGACCCGTTGTGTTTCCCATTTCAACTGACACATCGAGTTTATATTGTATTTCGCATTTCAATTCCCCCCGAGACAAATTGCGATAACACGTTTTGTTTATCGATTTATTGACGGCTGCTTATATACACACACACACATACACGGACAGGTTGTAAAGATTCGCCCGCCTAACGGTTCATCACATTTCAGTAGAACGGTTTGATAAACACGGAGAGACCACACAATGGACGATCGAATGACTTATTGTTGGTTACCTCGCACATAATATACATTTAGGTGTGGGCATGCACTTTACGACACGTGTAATGATCATTCAGCGGCAAAAGTGTGCTATCTGGCCTTGTTTACTTGTTATTTCGCTCATTCTGCATGGACGCACCGAAATACAGGGTGTATCAGATGTAGAGGTAAATACAATAATATGTAGCAGCTGTAATCATATACGATTAAATAGTCTTAATGCACAGGGGGTCTACTGTAAGCATTAACGAGAAAAAAAATATTTTATAAATGCCGTGGGCTAGAGCCGCTCCTGTGCCCAACCTAAATGCTGTCCCGAGTATACCCCCACATACCACTATCATTCAGCCATTACCGTTGTTAGTTTTGTGTGGATCGCCGCTTGGAGTGCAAGCCACTTCGAACATTTTATTTAAATTCTTCCCGTTTCGAAAAAACGATCCTTTTCAGGACCATCATGATTTCAGATAAAGAAAATCGAAGCTTGATGCATCGGCAAAAGCGCGGGAATGTATAGATTCATTTTCGCGCGATATCATAGTAAAAAGGCGTGTTTGCAAATTTTCTGTATCTACATTTATTTCTGTGTAATTCGATTCAATTCATTTTGCGTTATATGACTAAATAAATCCAAAAGAAATTACTCAGATTCATGTGGCACCGTTTATTAACAACTAACTCTCGATTCGACAAAGCAAAAGAAAAATATTTACGTTTTTTGTAAGTACTGAAGTCGCTTATCTGGTGAAACTCGAACGTCTTATCAGGATATTAAAAATAATACTTTGTAGACTTACGTAGAATGCTCTTAACAAATAAGGAATGTTTATTTTATAAAAAGAAGAAATTTAAAATGCCACAATTTTGCTATTTTGCACACTGGCATTTATTTATTTATTCTGAATAAATAAATAAAGGCCAATGAACTTACGCCATACCATTAAGAATAATACTAAATGAGTGCAATGTATTTATACATAATACCACGTTTAGCGGGTGCTTAACATGACGTTTTATGCATCAGGCCCGGACTAAAGAATTTTTGGCTCTAAATTTCACTTTTTTTTATTTTTAAATGATGAAATCCGGTCTCGGCGGGTTTGTGCTTTATATGTCGTGTATTTAACACCCAAGCAAAATTTACTTTTTTATTTGATACACCCTGTATACTGGTTTTCCATATTACGTACGATTTTTTGTTCGTTACTTTATTAATAATCTAAACAGTTTTAGATAACGAAATAATAGACATACTGGCATAAATAATAACTATACACATGGTGTCCAAAATAAATACACATCAACGGCAAAAAGAGCGTCTTTGGGTAGAGCTAACGTTTCTGTTTTCTGTGATATAAGGTGTAAGGCTGTTGTTTTCAAAAATAAGGGAGTTGTAAGAGTGTAGAAAATTGTAGCCGAATCTCTATGATAGGATGAGAGAGTACTACCCCGTTGAACGGGCAGTAACTTACTAAGAACAATACTGTGATTCAAGAATTATATATAATTCGAGAATTGATCAACAGATGACACGACCAGCATCGCTATGGTAGAAATAATTCAAATATTACGAATAAATGTCCTAGTTGATAAATGAAACGTAACAACATATAATACGAATAGGGTGCAATTATTATCGGGAAAAGTGCACCATGTAGCAATCTATGAAATGATGTTTACTCCGTCATAGCAAACTGTTGAATGCCGAGCATGACCAAGTTAACCATTGTGAAGGGGGATGACGCATCACACGATTCCCTTGAATAGCATGATTTGAATATGGAAAGCCGCATTCAAAATTATATTGTTTTATATAGCTGTACGTGGCTACTTTATGTACAGGGTGTTTTGAAACATCGTTTAAAGATTTTAAGGGCATGTAGTACGATCGAAAATAAGGTTAAAAGTCATAATAAACATATGTCCACAAATTAACTGTTTACGAGATAACAGCGATTTTATCGCAATTGCAGAATAAGTCGCTTTAGCGGTTTTTATTAAGATGTTATTGCATTTTAACATAAAATAGATTATAACTAAAGATGATGTCCTTCCATTTCGACACAGGATCTACATCTGCTTTCAAAGGAAGCGCGCACTCTTCAAAAAACAAGGGTTTTTCTCGTATTATCTGGCAACAGTATTCTATTCGTTGACGCAACTCTGGAAGATCGTTTACCGGTGTTGCGTACACTAAACTTTTCAAATAACCCTAGATACTAAAGTCCAACGGGTTTAGATCGGGAGACCTTGGAGGCCAAGCAATGGGACCTGCTCGCCCTATCCATCTCCCAGGAAATTCATTGTTAAGATGTTGCCTAACAGCACGCGTAAAGTGCGGTGGAGCTCCATCTTGCATAAACCAGAGGTTCAGTCTTAGGTTTACAGGTAAATCTTCCAAAAGTTCAGGTAAAGTATTTTCCAAAAACTCGAGGTATGCAGGACCTGTTATGCGTTGTGGCAAATCGGTCCTAACAACCGTTCCCCTATCATGTCTAACCAGATGTTTAGAGAGAAACGTTGCTGGTGCCTGGCTTCAACGGTAGCATGAGGATTCTCGTCACACCAAACGTGATTGTTGTGGAAATTAAATATTCCATTTTTAGTAAAACCAGCTTCATCAGTGAAAAGGATGTTATCAGCGAAATCTGACCGATCAGCAGCTGTTCGCAAAAACCACTCACAGAAAGCCCTTCTCACTTGATAATCCGGAGCAGTAAGGGCTTGTATCCGTTGAATATGGTAGGGGTATAGGAGTTGCTCATGAAGAGTTCTCCAAACAAGATTGCTGCTTACACCCACTTGAGTCGAAATTCTTCTAACACTAGTTTCGATTTTCATCAATAATATTCAAAATTCGATCTTCTATCTGTGGAGTACATGCTATTCTCTGCCGTCCAGTATCAGAAGACCGCTTCTCAAACGAACCAGTTTCTCTTAGTCGTTGAAACACCGTCTGAAACATCACATGCGAAGGCAGTTGGCGATCAGGAAACGTTTCAGCATAGAAGCGACGTGCTTGTAAAGAATTCCCATTAGCACGACCGTACATGAACACCATATCGCTCATTTCAGCATTAGAATACGCAACCATTGTAATTGCTACAAATTGCACAAAACGTCAAATTAAACTGCCATAAAACAATAGCTGATAAGCACCTATTTACTGAGATATGTTATATTCATTTACTACAAGGTTTGTGTTTATTATGACTTTTAACCTTATTTTCGATCGTACTACATGCCCTTTGAAACATCTTTAAACGATGTTTCAAAACACCCTGTATATCGCCACACAACTTGTATTTTCTTTTGTAAATTATTAAATTTTTGAAACCAAAATTAGGTTTCACTATTATTTTATATATATTTAAATTGATATAAACAGTTATTTAACGTTTACAATGCGAACATATTTATCGTTATACCACACGTCATGTTGCTTTCTAAGGTAAGAATTTTATCCTATTTCAGAAGGATTTAATAAAGATGTACCGTCATGTCGTACCACGCCCCTCTCGTAGTTAGCTAATTACATATAATTTACCTAATTTGCGTTAATTTAAATTCAACCAGGAAAACTTTCGGGGTATATTATTACCGCGCTCCATTATCAAAGATTTTAGTTTAATTCCGAACGTGTATATGCCAGAAACTAGTGCGTTGTAAGCTGTTAATGTTGTCCTGTTAGTTTACGTACGTGTACGTATGCAGAAAGAGAACGGTAATGTGCTTGTGTTGTAAAACTACTGCAGTCAGAATATACATGAGGATTTAATAATAGATTACAGTCGGGTAGGAAGATTGTATACTGCAAATGGTACGTCTTCCTAAGCGGGCATATTTACGAATAGTAAAATAGCTATATAATTTTCTTCCTACCGGATCTTGTCAACAAGGTAATTTTTTTTTTAATAAAATACACACAACATAAATAGTAGTATTTCTCAATACTGCAAATTAAATTGAAGCCACTTTCATACAAGATTAGTCAGTTTTGTAGTGATAGCTTTAGCATAACAATGACTAAATACACAAGTCGACATTATTTTTTTGAATAACTGTTTTAAAAATGCGTATAAGCTCTTACAGTCTTATATATATTTTTATATATTTTTTACTTCATTAGTTAATTCTGACATAAGTACTACAGGTTTTTACAAATTACCAATTAATACCAGTTGCAGTCGGAATTAAATGTTGTTGCCGTGGGATTACGATCGTTTTATTTATGGATTTTAATTAAAGATTATTGTTTAATTAAATTAAGAATTAGACTTGAAACTTGTATTGTAATGTTTTAAGTTACGTTTTATGCAAAATGATAAAAAAAAATCTTGTTCTATACGCCATCGACTATACTATGAAAACAGTAAACAATAATTTTGGAAACAAATATGAGCTTATGTTTTTCAAACATCATGGTATTTCTGAGAGTGGATTTAAACAAAAAAAGAAAAATTTATAGATTTTATAGATACACTTTTTTAATGTTTTCTGATATTTTTATTTCAGTTTTTAGCAAGATAATATTCTTTCGCTGTTAACTGCAGATATATATTGACAAGAATTAGCAAAAAAAAAAAACATAAATTTATATATCAAGAAACAAAGATTATTTTAAATGTCCACTAGTCCACTAAAAGTAAAAATACTTTATCACCGCAAATAAATCAACAGTGGTAAATAAGATATAATATGTGCTATGAAAAAGTTAATGGGCATTTGACGAAATAAATAAAAGCAAATATTCCGTGTGTAGCTTCGCTTTAACACAAAAATATGTTTTAATTTCATTATAAAACGAATATTAATCCATTGAGCCAATATGTTGTTTTGTTTTTGTTTTATTTACTAAACTGTTACTTGCTTGACTCCTTTAATATTCATTTCATAATAATTTTTGCAAAATGACAATTCATTTATGAATGCTCTATCTCTTCGCTGCGCGCGCAGTTAAACCACTTTCATTCGTCTCACACCGACTCTTCGGTTATCTTATATTTTTACGCGTTTGTGCAACGGAAAAATCCACTTACGTTTAATCACGTCAGATCACGTTTAATATTTGTTTGGTCGTACACTTTTCTAAAATCAGCCTAGCTGGGACATCTATAGTACGCCAGCGGAACTATTCTTTGCCCGTATACATATATATTGCTCTGTTTTTCAGAACACAATGCCCGGGATTTCAAAATTTTATTTTTTTAAAGTTCAATACCAATTTATTATTATATTCAATTTATATTATTTTTATTTAGCTTGTCCGTTTACGATTTATTTATTTGTTATTTTTTTTTTCAATAAAATCAATTAAATTAAAATAGTGGTTTCAATACACCCAGCGACCTCTCTAGATAAGTGAAGGAAAACTGTGGAAAGTGACTTCCTACCTGCTAGGTGGCACGGGACGCTTGAAAGGGGACCAGATCGTCTGTCAGAATCGTACTCCGGACGCTTATTAACGAATAGGCAGTACTCTCACCTAACGGGCGCACCCTCAAAGCCCTTCTCGGTTTATTAAAATTTGAAATAAGTAATTATCGAAAATCGATGTAAAACACTTACTGTACAAATAAAAGAAACGTTTCAAACCAAAACAAGCTTAAATCTTTATTTATTTACCCAAATGCTATTTTTCATCATCAATTGAGACTCTATGATCACAAGGTACGTAAATTGGAATCAGTAAAATATTATATAAGACAATCTTTAATACAAAAACACGTTCTCGAACTTTCCTGGCATTTTTAAAGACTAAATGAGGTTATGGAAATGTCATATAATAAATTAAATTTCATATAAATAACGGCGCCATCTATCAGTAAACGGCAAATACTAAAATTTTAAAGCAAACGATTATCTATGATTATCGATATTTGTTAAAGATAGCTATTTTATCACAGATCAAACTCAGTGATATTTATTTATAACCCTTGAACATTAAAATTCCTAAAATAACTAAACTAAATGGCGGTTGAATATAAATTTAACTCCAAATTATCGTATGATGAATAAATTATAAAAATATAAGTTTCTGTTTAAATTTGAATGGAAATTGAAATAATTCCTCTCTGTTTTAAGTGTGGAAATTCAATGGAATACTAACTTGAAAAGGACACGACGCTTGGCAAACTCTGGTGCTAGAATGGAGGAGGTTCAGTTAGATGGGCCCCCGGTCTCGATCAATGGCATGGAAAGGCAATCTGGTCGGGAACTCTTCGTGGGAAAATTTTATAGAATATTTTCTTGGCAGAATTGCAGGTATTCGATAAGGATTACATAAACAGGAGTTGTATCGATACTTTTTTAGGTAATACTTCTTGGAACTTTGATGAATTTTTTAAAAACTGTGGCATAAAAACGTTATAGGAAGATTAAGACAACCGTCGTGTCTGGTTGCCACCAACAGAATGAGGATTCAAACCAAATATTTCAGTTAACAGCCTTCAATTGTTATTGCTGCAGGTCGGCCATCCTGAATTTTGAAAGATTCCGCTAACCGACATTAAAATACCGTTATTTTCTCTAGTTCGAGGGGAATACGCCAAACGTTAAAAACAAAACATTCCGAGGAAAGAAAAATCTCTTCGAGCAAAATATAACAATACATAAAAAGATACCAGGTCAGTTTGAATTAACATAGAATACAGTTTACATTACATAAAGGCAATATTTAGCATCTAATGCTAATGTTGTTCATTTTAAATAACTATCTTTAACAAATTCATAATTCGCCTGTAGAGTAGGCAACTGAGTACACGCCTCACTTTTGAATTACACAGATAATTTAGTTTAGAACTTTGTTGTGAATGCCTTTAAAATAGATTCCATACCTTAGATATCATAGCATTTTATATATACAGTGAAATTCCCCTTCACGGACACCCCTCTTACATGGACACCTCCCTTAAACGGACAGTTTCTCATGGTCCCGACAGGCTCTCATATAATTTCCATTGTATTAACTCTTTCTTGGACGGACATTCTCTTGAACGGACGCGGACACAAGAAAATGTTCTCTTAATCGGACAAAAATAAAATAAAAAGAAACGCCTTATCTTATTTTTTTATCGAGAGTATTGCTATTGCATTTCTTAATCGCGCCGGGCGCCAATTTCGCTGGGACTTCCCCGAGTAAACCGAAGATTTACCGACTTTAATCTTTCGGTACAAATGCAGCCTATGTCGCGCATTTCTGCCTAGCGTGAATTAGGGACTTCCCCAAGTTGGTCGGGGATTTACCGTTCTTATTCTTTGGGTGCACGCTTTCGATTGAATCTGCATTCAATATTAGTCTGACGTCTATGCGGAAAAGACACAGTGGGCGACACATTCATTGTAGAAATGGCTCTAAATAGAAAAATTCTCACGCTTAAACAAAAAATTGAAAAAACAAATGGATGTCCAACAGCAATTTGAATGAAAAAAGAAGCTTTTTGACGGGTGATGGTATTAAAATTGACAAATTGTGTTATGATTGGTTTACAGCAGCTCGCCATAAGGGGATTCCTTTAACAGGTATGCATATGATTTTTTTAGATAAGGTTTTCTTGTATTAATGCGTTGATTTTCTTTTCATATTAAATTCTAAAATATGTATGTAGATAAAAAGAGTGAGATTAGCAATAGGTTTGTCGTGACAAAAACGCAAAAAACTTATTTTTTTTTTAGGTCCGCTAATACGATGTAAAGCAAGAGAAATAGCCGCTTCTTTGGAACATTCTACATTCAGTGCTTCTTCTGGTTGGCTCAATAAATTTAGAATCCGTCACAATATAAATTTTAAAGCGATTTCGGGAGAAGCAGCTTCGGTTAATTCTGAAGATGTTTCATCGTTTTTAAAAAATGTCCTTCTTTGATTAAGGAATATTTACCGAGAGACATCTATAATGCCGACGAGACAGGCCTGTATTTTAGGGCTCTATCCGACAAAATGCTCACATTAAAGAAGGAAAAATGTATTGGGAGTAAGTATCCCAAAGAGAGGTTTATAATTTTGCATTGTGCAAATATGGCGGGTGAAAAAGAAAAACTCCTAATCATTGGTAAGGCAGCTAAACCCAGAGCTTTTAAAAACATTAACATAAATAACCTGCCTGTAACTTCGAAATACAATAAGAAAGCTTGGATGACAGGACAAATTATGACAGAGTTCGTTGCAAGATCTAGATTGGAAAATGGCTAAAAAAAAAAAGAAACATTTTGTTATTTTTAGACAATGCGGGATCTCATCCGAAAGACGTTCGCTTAAATAATATAAAAATATTATTTTTACCCCCTAATTGTACATCAGCTTGTCAACCACTTGACCAGGGGATTATAAAGAATTTTAAAACTTATTACTGAAGTCTAATACTCAAACATCTGCTAGTAAACATTGAAACTGCTGGTACAACTTTTGAGTTAATAAAGAAAATTACACCACTGGATGCAGTTTATTTGGCAAAAACCGCTTGGGACCAAGTAACCAAAGAGACAGTTCAAAAGTGCTTCCGCAAAGCAGGATTTAACCATGCAAATATGCAAAGTGAAGACCAGTTAACTGAGGCTGATATATCTGGCCTAGAAGATGATTTGCCTCTTAGTGTACTTTCAGATATCCTCAAAAATAAGAATTTATAGAAATTGACGGATAATGAAAACCTTAATGATTTTTTGAACGTAGATGAAGATTTTGTGTGTTGAAGATCCAGATTCAGAACAAGAAATTACAAATCCAGTTGAAATACAAGAACTTTCCGAAGATTCTGATGTCGATGAGGTGCCAGTGCCAACAGATGCTATCCCAAATTATGATAAAGCTATTACCCTGACCAAGCAGCTCAAATGTTTTGTCGAAAATCACGGAGATACAGAGTCTTTGAAGCTTCTTTCTAAATTAGAAATACGATTTCAACACGTCATTTTAAAGAAAAAGAGAAGACAAACAACAATATATGAATTTTTGCGTCCTTAACCCTAAACCTACCAAGGTGTGCTTTTGAGGCACAATTGATTTTGAAATTGCTGGAACTTTGTAAGTTAACTGCCCACAGACTGGAGGATTTTTGTATTCTCAAAATAAACTATTTAACACAGAATGACATAAAAATTTTTTAAAAATATTTTTCCTATTTTACTAAAAAAATTAAACATAATTTACCGACACGTCCTACCAAGGTGTGTCTTTGAGGCACATACTGTTATTATACTATAAAATGCATTGCTACGTTATTTAAAACTAGGTATGTGGGTAAATCCCCCGTAATAAGATATGCTCTATATTTCGGGACTTTCTCCTTGTATGTAAGAACTTCCAGTTGCATATGAAGGGGAATTCCCTAAATGCGTTTTGCTAAAACAGTCAGCTTTCAAACTGCATTGCTATCAGTGTATTTGTGACTTTCCTAACGAACGCATTGGCCGTTTTAGGTGTCTATTGGTTAATTTTATTTCTTTTACCTAGTGGAGAGTATAGTATAGACCAGGTAAGCAAAATAAAGTTTTGATTGACCCCAGTAAAAATAGATTTGTTGTTTTATGCTTATTTGGTTTTGAAATTTATGCAGAAAGTATGACCGATTGGTTGACTGACCGACGCCGGCCACTAACTGAAAAGGAGTTGCTCGATGCATTGTACGAAAGTGATGAGGATTTGGGAAGGAATGTAAATGATGGTGAAGATGAAGAAGAGCCAAATGACGAAACCTCTTCTAGTGAAGCGGATTATCAAGAAACTGGCGATGAAGAAAGCGATGAACAAGAAGGAAGTGACGATAGTGATGCTAATGAAAAGATGGTACCGAGTGGAATGCCACGCCGATTGCCAAGGGAAAAACACGTGCACACAACATAATTACAACAGCTTTGAACAAAGTGAAACTTCCACTTGGAGTGCATATTGATACTCCTTGTGACGCATTCAATTTGTTTTTTGATGATACGGTTATTGGTATTGTGGTTACTTTCACTAATAAGGAGGCTGTTCGTATTCTTGGCGATTTGTGGAAACCAGTTGACGACGTTGAAATCCGTGCTTTCTTGGGCCTTTTGATTGCTGCTGGAAGAAATAAACAAGGAATGGTGGACTATAATGAGCTATGGAATCCTTATATGGAAATCCTGTTTATCGAGCGTGTATGTCACGAAATAGATTTACTCAATTACTAAGATTTATTCGTTTTGACGATAAAGCGACCAGAACCCTCCGAAGCCAAAGGACAAGTTGGCACCAATTAGAGACCTGTGGGACCGTGTTAATACAACTTGCTGAAATATTATCTTCCTGGCAGTAATCTAACCATCGATGAACAACTGGTGCCTTTTAGAGGTCGTGTATCTTTCCGACAGTACCTGCCAAGCAAGCCAGATAAGTACGGTATGAAAATTTGGTGGATATGCGATAATGGAACTAGTTATCCGTTACGTGGTATACCGTACTTAGGAAAAGAAGGTCTCAACAGAGCAGAAAACTTAGCGCAAAAGGTGGTTGAAGACCTTTGTGAACCTTTTCTGAGAACTAAAAGGAATATTACGTTCGACAACTTCTTCACCAGCTACGAGCTTGCATCCAGTTTGCTTACCAAAGGCCTAACTTGTGTAGGAACGCTCAGAAAAAATAAGCGCTGCATACCACCAAATTTTTTCCTCACAGGCGACGGAATATTGAAAGCAACTTGTTTGGTTTTCAGAAGACAATGACTTTGGTATCTTATGTACCTAAGAAAAATCGCTGTGTCATATTATTATCTACAATGCACAACGACTCCACATTGATGAGGAAAATAAAAATAAATCTGAATCAATAAGTACTACAATTCCACGAAAGGAGGGTGGATACACTTGATCAGATGGTACATACATATTCAGTGAAACGCAAAACTAATAGGTGCCTTTGGTCTATTTTTTCAATATAATTGATGTGTGTGGAGTAGCTTCATTTGTCATTTGGAGAAATATCCATCCTGACTGGCATATTTCCAAAAACGAAGACTTCGCAAAATTTTCTTACGAGAAATTACAACAGAATTAGTACTTGGGGCAAATTAGACGTCGTAGTTTAAGTGGCTTGCATAAAAGTCATACTTCATTGATACAAACTACGTTGAATCAAGTACCAACCACAGGGGAGTCTTCGGCTCGAGAAGTAAGAAAACGAAAACGGTGCTATATTTGCCCATCAAAGAAAAGCAGAATGTCAACACAGTTATGTGATAAGTGTAAGCAAACGGTTTGTGTTGAACATTCAGAGAAAATACTCACGTGCACAAATTGCAAACTACATAAATAACTTTCAAATATTTTACTATCTTGTACTATTTTTAAATTATATCTTCTGACAGACAATATTCTTTCTATATGTTTTAATCTTACTGTATACCTACTACATGAAATAAATAATGCATATTTTGCTATTATTTACATCAACAATGTGTACAAATAGATGTGTGCCTGTGAGGCACACCTTGGTAGGACACGTTACGATAAAACGTTGGTAGGACTAGGGTTAAAGTGACTATTCATTTCACTGTTTTGTATTACATATTACATCTATGTATCTATGTACATATTATATAATACTTTGTATATATCTAAAAGATTTTTTTTCTTAAGTTTAAAGTTTCTTATTTATTTTAAAAACATTTATACACATATACGATTTAAATGTCCCAGTTTCTTTAATATATCATTTTTCGTTAAAACACGATTTTTGTTGTATCTACTACATATTTCTTTTCTGCGGACACCCCTCCTGAACGGACATCTTCAGTTGGTACCGTTGGTGTCCGTTCAAGGGAGATTTCACTGTATTTATATTGTATTTGGCAATACTAATGCGAAACTAAATTAATAAAAAGATGTGTATACATCAGCGTTAATAAGCCATAAAAATGTTAATATCATAGTTCCTGCAAAACTAATGCACACTCATAAATCGCGACGGGAGAATTTCGCCCCAAAAATATTACGACATTCATTTAGCATATGTCCGGAGAAATTGCAATAAACCATCCATCAGCGTAAAATGCATTTATGTAACGTTAAAATTTTCATATATGTTGCCACTCCTCGCGACAAATAAGAATTCTCGCATAATTTACGTTCGCATCGTACGTGCCGTCCCAGCTGCAAATTCCTAACCGGAAGGATTAATATTTATAAGCTATATCCTCGGCTAACGGTTAATCTCTTCCTTTCCATTTTCTCCCCCGTCAAGTCGTGTTCGTCGTTGCAAGATGAAAATGCATTTATGGCGACTTTAAAGAGCACTTGGATTTGTGATACGGCGGCGAAATGTTTTGAAAGTTAAATGTATGAGAAGGAATATTCAACGGGGGGCAAGTTTATGTTTTTTGTACGTCCATTAAATAATAACAAGTTGATATAGAGCATAGATTAGAAAAATAACATCATGTTACACACAGATATTTTACTTTATTCATTTATTTTACTGTTTAAGAGATAATTCGGTTTTCATTCACATCATATCCTGTATCATATCGGTATTAAAAGCTGTCTAAAAAATAAGATTATTAAAGGGATTTTATTTTAAAATGGTAAATTGCTACATCATGAAATATTTCACAATATTCCTTGCGTCCTTGAAAACTATAAAATTTTCATATGTTGTGTATGTGATATAAAACCTTCTAAAACCTTCTAAATTTAACGACGTCATTTATCGATTTTGTCCAAATCGACACATTAAGCCTGAAGATGACCCAGGCCGAAACTGTTGCTATAAGTAATTAATAGAGACCGGGTTATATGCAAAGTGCATATATTTTATTTTTTGCATATTTTTAGTTATAGTCTATATGCAGACGTATTACACTAATTGAAGTTAATTAGCGCTAATTAGTGATTGCATATATTGCATATTTAGGCATTTCTATGCATATTTTTACAAAAGTTGCATATATTGCATATTTAAGCTTTTTCTTATATTTTCTATTAGTAAAAATTCCTAGTAATTCCTAATGTAGATCGACAACCGACAATTCTCAGAACGATAAATCTTTTACATTGGTTTCTTTAATACTTTTGCCCAAGAACTACACGTGTATAATTTCGCCTAGCAGAAGGGATGTGGTAAATACGTTTTATTATTATTAATTCCCAAATAAACTATTCATTCATTGAATATCTTTGAGCGAAACAGCATGTAATTGTGTTACGTTTTTAAATACAGTGCGTACATACAATGAGTATAGCCAACAAAATTTCTTTATAGATTAAGCCATTGTTACGTGTTGAAAACACCTTTTCTTATTTCTCCAACTGTACACTATCTTTTCTGAAATCATCTAAGTTCATTGACCTTTACTAGTTACCGAGAATTTCGCTATTTACTTATTTCTTATAACGTCACGTTTAACCTTGAAGTTGTTTTTGTAAATGTACCGCTTTATTTGTGACCTTTTTCTAAATTCTTAAATTGTCAAATTTTAGTATCTATTTAGATGCATTGATATCGTAAATTTCATTAAACTCCGTTCATAATTAGCTCCGAATTTATTCATTTTGTTAATTGTTGCACATTTTTTTGTGCGCACTGTACTTGAAACGTTAGAATTTTCGCATAAACACGAACACCTGCATTCGATACTCGGATCCTATTGGCTACTTAATGGCATAGCGCGGGAACTAGATTCCTCTCCCCTTCTGGATTTTCACTTACTCTCCAGCCCGCTAAGTGTGTAGACCTACCCGTCTAAGAGGCGACGCCCTGCTGCACCCCTTTGTGACCAAAATTACCCGTTCGGTAACCCCTGTGGGGGGATCTCAGGTCGTAAGGAAACCACTCCACGGAAGCCGTTTGAGTCCTTGTGTTTTGACAACGAAGACTTCTCCTGGAGCCCCGCTGACGCGGATCTCGCAAGCACCGCCGCCCTAAGTCGTCCCTGGACACGGGCTTTCTTCTTTCATCCACCGGCTCTCTTCCACTTCTTCCTCACCCTCCCCTGGTGTGGTGACAATCAACCGTTTGTGCATTGTTTTTAAATGTAAGTTAATTTTAAGATTTATTTTCTTTTGTATTTGTAGTAACGAACTACCATTGGAGTAATAATAATTTAACGTAATTTTTTTTTGATATTTTAGTCTTTGCTGTCATTGTTCAATTTAACGTAATTCTTTTTTTTATATTTTAGTCTTTGCTGTCATTGTCCAATTTAACGTAACTTTTGAAATTATTTTAATTGTTGTTTCCTTTATCTTTTCACCTTAAAACAATGGTAGGTCGTATTCATTTGCATGCTCGATCGAGTAGGTAGATTTTATTTTCTTGTTTCTTTATAATAATACAAATTTTTAATACTAACCCGGCACTCCCACCAGTTCATTTCGTATATTTATACTTTGTAATTATGTAATACTTGGCTTCACCTAATCAATTGTCAATATAACGGTTTATATAGTTTCTCTGAGTTTTATTTAATTCAATTTTATCATCCTTGGCGCATTAGTTTTTTTTTTCTTTTTCATTTAAATAACTTTTTCATTCAATTTAATTATTTAAAAAAATAAATCAAAATTCGGCAAGTACCAATCCCTTGTTTCCCCGACTGGTAAATAGCGCATTCTGGGCTGTGGCTAAAGTACCGGCGACCGTCGCGGCCAGGAAGGCAACAGCTGACTCAACCTCAGTGGCCGCTCAATCCGACCCTCTCCGCGGCCTCACTGGCCGAAACGACTCCTACAGTCGCAGCGGTGGAAATAATTATAAACGTTTGTTTTTATTTATCCTTCTTCCCCATCCTTGGTTACTTGCAATCATTTATTTATTTAATATTAATAATCTTTTATAAACCATATTTACTTTTTTTATTATTATTCAATCTGGTCTCATGCTCTGGGAAATTGCTACTATTTAATACGCCCTGAGATTTCGCTGGTAGCACCATATCCGGAACTGGTAAAGGATTGATCCGAACAGCATTTTGTGTTTTTATTAATCCTCCATTTTACAATGTGCTGCTATACAAGCCCATTTAAAAGAGAAAAAAATAACACGATTATCTAACAAACCGAACTCCTGAATCTGTGATAAATACAAGCAGTAATGTTTCAGAAACATTCATACATCTACTTGAGCTAGTGCCTGCGTTAAAACTGCAGTTATTCGTGTATTAATTTTTCAAAAACGAAGTAGTGTGAACGAGACGTGTTCATTCGGTTAAAACAGAATACGCAAAAAAAAAACATTTTATACTATTTTTTTTTCTATTTCGCATTAATTTACGTTCATTTATTATTTAAAATGGGATTTCTTATCCATTTCAATGTTTTCATGTTTCTGACACAATTCTTGTGTCATGCGCAATTCCATGCAAAAGACTATAAATAAAAAAGTCAAATGTGAGGTGTCAAGCCACGAGTTACACTAGCAAGCTCACATAAAATGTCACCATAAACAGTGTCACAAAATCGAAAAATATTTATACAAAATTTTCATTGTATATGGGAAATGGAAAAAGACATTCCTAAGCTGGTACGTTTCTAATTGCAGTGAGTGTATTTAGGGTAACGAATTGTTATGAAATGAAATTGTATCTATCACAGATTACCATCGCTACTATACTTTTTACAGTAAAAAAAAAGACATGCAGTCTCTCTTGATATACTACCTAATCTACTACCACTTAATTATATGTAATTTGGAAGACGGTAAAGTTGAAACCAGAGCGTTGCCGGTGTCTAATGAAAAAATCAATATAAAACGACAGTCAACCATGACTATTATTACATGAAAGTAATATCAAATGAAAAGGGAATAATCGTGAATAAGGCTAAACGTGAAAAGTTTCCGAGATTAGTGAAGCAATTAGTTAATCACATGAAATTGTAGATTAACTATTACTTATACTTAAGTAATATATTATAAATCGTTCAAAAAAAAAATGTAGCAAGTAAAATTTTTTACGTTTCATTATTGAGGAAGTGTCCCCCACTTTTTTTTGAGTGTATATATTATACGGACTGTAATAATGTGGGTATTTTTAGTTTCAACAAATAGAATTTTGTTCAACATCAGTCTTATTATACCAATGTAATTTTTGGCGCCCAACGTGGGGCCATATGTTGCTAGATTACGTCACAGTTCTTTTGAATTTTGAAATCAATCATGGATCAAGCGATTGTCGAAATATTAGGTGGAGTATGAACCAAAGATTCTAGAAGTTACAGAATAGGGTACGGTCGATACGATGCGTTATGATATATTATCGCTATCGAGAACAAGATCTTCTGAAGTTGAAGATCTGTTGTAAATGCGTGGTCCACTTCGTAATACTCCCGAACACCGCAAACTTCAAAAGTCATGAATTACCAAAGCATACCTATTACAGACGATTAAAAAGCCCCACTTTCGGCGTCAACATTTATTGCCTCAACGTTTGACACGATAAATGAAACGTCAAAAATTAAACGGCAAATTCCAAAAAAAATTGTTGTTGCTCAGACAAGATGCTGTCAAAATGGTAATCTTTTATGATCGTATAGTACTTCTCGATAAATAATCAATTTAATCTACAATTTTACAAAATATTAAACAAAGTGAGTGAACAACAATAGTAACGGAAAATTAGTCAATTTATAATAAAAAAAAAGAAATGGCCAAAAATTGAAAGCATAATAATTGTCGAAAAATCCAGGAGGGTGAAGTGCCTGCAACAAATATCTATGTAAATTGGATAATTCTGACCTTGTCAATGTGTCACTATGCTGTCAATCTCAGTCGATATGCCGACGCTGGTTACAATCCAGTGAGTTGGAAATTGGTTACCGCCACTTGATTAATGAAAATTCCAATATTGTCCCAGGTCCCTACCCAATACGGAGCACGTAATATAAAACTTGTTCAACAAGAGCCTTCACACGAGGTTTTACTTACAAATAAGATATTATGAGCAAAAGTTTTTGCAATCTGACAATGATCGCCTCTACGCACTGGAGATCAAACAGTGACCCACATTTTTTTTTTGACGTACGTGACGAGAGCATCACAAACAAACAGTGAACTAATGCATTGCACGTATTCCTTCGATCATACGCGTAGGCCAAACAGAAAAATTTAATGTAACACTTAGAGCGCATTTTCGACCTGTCGATTGTCGTAATATGGTAAAAGAAAGATGAAAAATGTGTTTTATAAGTTGAGAAATATGCATGCTATTTTGCTGGGCGATCGTGTGTCAAATACAGGCTCCAATGTACCATGTTAAATCCGTATGGTATGGCTATTTAATGGCAAGCACTCGCCGCTATTCTCTACCCTTGTCTAGCTACTACAAAATGCTATCCCCGCATCGATCTTTTCAATTTAAACCGATTCAACACGGCCCTCATTTCGCCTACTGCGAAGTGAGAGGAACGATTCGGTAAACATACGTAATTCAGTTGCAGTTTAGCTGGCCTTTGATTCATTTCGCTCATTTCTTAACAAGGCATTGCTGGGTATTAAGGTACGGTCTTCAAATTTTATAACTGTTGGTAAGTTTTGATGGCAGTCAGTAGTTTTATAAAAAATGGAATATTATACGCCCGAGGAAAAATTGTCTATTGTAAAACAATTTTGCGTGGCAATTTAGCAGAAGTTACACACGATTTATTTCCAGAAAATTAGCCCGAAAGATCAAATTCCTTTACTGTATAGCTGTTTTACGCATTTAATGCTTCATATTTTTTTGAGCTTTTTTTCCACATAAACCAAAATAACTCTGAAACGGTAACCGATAGCTAAGCAGGGGTTTTATAAAATTGGTTTTAGAATCCCTAGTAGTGTGGATGGCTTTAATTTCGCCGATCATGAGACTGTGTTCTGTTCTTTGAAAGTTGATAATAGATCAATTTACCCCCTGTACAAAACAGTGCGCGATTTTAAACACATTTAATTATGACTTTTTTTGCTTGATTTACGGTTGATTCGCTGCAGAGTATATTTCATACTGACGACGTCAATTCTAAAGTTGATTTTCTTACAAATAATTTATCGCTGCTTTTTAATAAACATGCGCCATATCGAACTGTAAAATTTACGAGACAGCCCGCACCTTGGTTGACCGATTAACGTTAGGTTGATGATGCAACTAGAGATGTGCATTTAAAAAGTATAGAATTCCAAGAGTTACGTCATGGATTACTACAAATCGTTGAGAAATCTGACTACGCAACGATTAAGAGCGAGGAAAAAAGCGTATTTCACTTCTTTGTTTACTGGTGGAATCTGCTCGTTCTGCGTGGAGAAAACTAAATCCCTAAAATTTCGTCCCAGAAGTCACAGGAATTCCAAGCACCTACAGCACGCTGATAGGATTAATGATTTCTTCATTGAGAGCGTACCAGATACTACTTAGTGATCACTACTAAGTCCTCTAATCTCACTGGTAAACTGCATGATAATATTTTTTCTTTTAAAACCGTGGATATAGACTGCGTAACTAAATTAATTGATGAAATTGGAACGAATTCAGTGGGTATGATTCTTTAACTATTGAAATGGTGAGACTTTGTTGCCCTTTTCTTATTTACCCATATATTGTTCACATTATAAACCGTGTCTCGTAGCTGGAATTTTTCCTAACCTTTGGAAAATAGCTTTAGTTATATCCTATTCACAAAATTAATAATCTTCAGAATTTAAGCATCTCGACCTATCTTACCAGTTTCTCTAAAATTATGGAAAAGTTATTGTTTGCAGCTTAAGAGTTTCCTTTCTACATACAAAATTATCCTGATTGTCAATCGGGATTTAGATCTGGCATAGTTGCACCACAACTCTTTTAGTGTAATCGATGATTTGATTTCAAGTACTGATACAGGCTTGGTTTCTACACTTGTCTTACTTGATTTTAGTCGAGCGTTTGATACTGTCAGTCATGAAATGCTTGTTGCAATTTTATCGTATAGAGGTTTATCCCCTACTGCAGTATTGTTGCTTGAGTCAAAATTAAATAATAGGTTACAAGGTGTTACTTTAAATAATATAAGCTCCCGCCATAGGCTTGTATCGCGCGGTATTCCACAGGGATCCATACTGGGTCCGCTTTTGTTTCAGTTTATACGTCTCTTTTCCAAGTGTCATTAAAACTGTAAATACATATGTATGCGGACGATATGCAACTTTTTCATGCGTTTCACTTGTCCAGCAGTCAGAGTGCTATTATGAATGTTAATAGTGACCTTGCTGCCGTTGCCAAAATATCGGCTGATCATTCATTAATGATTAATCCGGGTAAGTCTGTGATTTTACTGTTTGGTAGCAAAAACCATGTGGACTGCCTTAGAAATTCAATGAAGTTGCAAATAAACGGAGCGGACGTGCCAATTCTATCTGAATACAAGAATTTGGGTTAAACCGTGGATGGGAGCCTTAGATTCGATAATCACGTCTCGAGGTGCATTAGATCTGCCTATGCTGCTTTAAAGCTGATATATCCACATCGCCACTGTTTTTCAGTTAATTTGAAGAAAATCCTTTGTGAAACCTTAGTGTTATACATTTATCATATTGTTGTGAGGTATATGGACCGGTCCTGAGGGCGGACCTGCACGTATACAGAGGTTCAAATTCGTGTTGCGTTTAATTTTTGTATAAGGAAATATGAAAGAAATTCTCACAGTTGCCTGAGGTGGATGGCTAAATATGAATGACCGTAGTTGCTTATGAGCGCTTGTACATTACAAATAATTTTATATAAAGAACCCACTTATTTGTATCAAAAATTTCATTTCGTAGTGACGTGCACAATCTGATTTTGAGGTTAGGGTAGGCTTACACCCCCTACTCGTCGTACTGCTTTATTTGAGCGATCCTTCACTTATCAAATAGCAAAGGTTTATAATAAGATACCGGATCAATTTAAATTGCTGAGTGTGTCTGCGTTCAAATCTGCATTTAAACGATATCTTTGGAGCGATGATTGTTTCGTGTGCCATTCGCAACGCTTTTTACTTTTTTTTGCTGCTTAACTGCATATTCACTTTTTTCGTTTTAATTTTATTTTGCTTTTGAATGTGGTGGGGGTTCATGCAGAATATTAGGTAGTAAGGTAGTTTAGGCTTCACTTTCTTTTTATATTTATCAAATGCTTCAAGGTGTACTGGTAGAGCAAGGACAGCTTATGCTGTCATTTAAAGTACGCCTTGTGATTTCTTTTTGATTTTTGACTAATTTAGTTTTCTTTATTTATTATTTTCTTGTTATGCTTTTAATGTCATAATCTGAAAGAATAAAACTATATTATTATTATTATTATTATTATTAACCTAAATATGCACAAGAAAAAATAGGTTTCTATTTATTATATTAAAGTTGGCTATCACCTTCGATGTAACCGGAGGTGCGACATAGATGAAGTTATTTTTTTCTAAATAGATCACAGCTTAACTCCAAATGATCCCAAAGTTTCAAGATCGAGATATCATAATCATTACAAATTCAATAACTTTTAATGGACGGGTTCCGTGAATTACCCTGTATATAATGACGAATAAAACCAGGTTTATGATAATTCCCACCTTCTGTTGTTTGCATCATATTTACCCCTTCCTGTTGTTCGTTCCTTCTCCCTCCCTCATTTAAAATGAATCGTACACGCTCCGTTCTAGGAATAATTAATTTGTTGTATCTGCCAGATTTGACATATTATCTCTAACAAAACAACCGCAGCGCATGCGGTTCACTTTTTGGTTGCGTCTGTTTGCGCTGGCCGTCCGTCCCCGCTCGACAAATATAATTGCCATCCGACGTTTCAATTATCACCGTTATTAATATTCATTCATTGCTCGCAAGTTACGTAAAGTAATTAAAACCGCTACTGTCGACGCCAATAAAACTATGTAAATGAAATTAAATTCCCCGGTTTAGCGTTCTATAAAATGCTTACGCCGGTAGTTACAACTGATGTTTGGCATTATGCAAAATACCCGTCCGCAGATATTACTGGTAACTGCGAAAATATATAATAGAGGGCAGATAGGTTACAAAAAAGCGAGATTCACTTTGAAACCTTTACGATGTTTTTCTATATAATTCTTGAATGGCAAGATATATTAGTTTAATTTTCAATTTTTTGAAGAGTAATAGTATACGTCAGCACAACATTTCAGCCCACGGCTAATACGCAATCTAATAACCGATTGCTGGATTCCTCACTCACGAGGTTTTATTTCTCGGCACTAAATAAATGGCCAGAGTATTACATAATGATGGGGATAGGGGCGGCAGAAAAACATCTAGGTCGCGAAGATAAACTCACAAGGAATGAATGGTGGGACAAAGAGTGTGAAGATGCAGTAGCAAAGAAAAATGAGGCGAGGAAGAAGTGGTTGAAAGATGGAGCAGAAGAGGAAAGGAAAAATTATGTCGATCTCAGACGAGAAGCCAAGAACTAATACGAAACACGAGAAAAAAAATGGATAGAAAATGAAATGAGAAAAATAGATGGGAAGAAGAAAATAGAACTCAAAAAAGTTCTATCAATGATAAATAAATGGAAAATAATAATGAGATAAAGTAAATGAATATAAAAACCAAATCGGGGCCTTGTGACAGAAAATGTCGAGCAGACGAAAACAGCATGAATGGAACATTTTAAAAATTATTAACAAAACAGCATATAACTCAGGTTGAACGAAGCGCAAATACGGCATATGAAAGCCACCCAGCAGTAGATGAAGAAGAAATCAAGAAACCAACAAAAGAAGAGGTACTTCAAATAATAAATCAAAGTAAGAATGGAAAGGCTCCAGGAGACGATGGAATAAGTATCGAGCTGATTAAATATGGTGGAGCTTCGCTACTAGGAAAATATTATGACCTAATACTAGAGACATGGAAAAAAGAAAGAATGCCGACAGACTGGGAAACGGAATAATTATTCCGATACACAAAAAAGGAGATAGAACGGTATGCAGTTACTACAGAGCATACACTTTTAAACACGGTTATAAAATTCTAACAACGTTAATTCAAAGAAGGCTAATAATCATTAAAAACCTCATAGGAGATTATCAGTACGGTTTTCAAAAAGGAAATCCACTGTGGACGCGATACACAGTCTTAAACAAATAATAGAAAAAGAAAACGAATACAGGAAGGATTGGAAGTAATGTTTATTGATTTCAAGCAAGCCTTTGACTTCAATCAACAGACAACAGCTAATGAGAATTTTAGAAGAATTAGGTATTCCTACTAAACTTAGAAGATAATAGCAATGACACTCAATGAAACAAGAGCAAAAATAAGATTTAGCACAGGTCAAACAGAGGAATTTAAAATTAATAAAGGGGTGAAACAAGGAGATGCTTTATCGGCAAACGTTATTAATCTTGTAATAGAGTACATGACAAAGAGCCTAAATAAAGGAAACATAAGAGAACCGAGAGCGCAAATATAGATATTGCGGATGACCTAGTCATAGTAGCGAAACAAAGAAATATTAGACAAATATACGAAATAGTCAAAGCTAAAGGAAAATGTCTGGGGATGGAATCAACAAAAACAAAACTAAGCATATGCAGATAGGAGGAGATGAAAGGAAAAAATCAACTAAAATAGGAGGAGACACTTTTGAAACTGTCAGTAATTTGTGAAGCATCTAACACTCTCTTACATAAAATGCTAAACCCTAAATTAAATACATTTGTGGAAAGATACAAATAGACATGTTCTTGATCCTTCAACATTACGGAGACAATATATCTGAAAAATGTTATACAACAATTAAATTTAATCTTTCAAACCAGTATGTGGGGGTTAGTGCTGAAGAAACTGTCGATATCGTAATGTAGTTGATATTTTAAATCCAAATATGCCTTCCACACTTCTTATAAGAGTTTCCAGAAGTACGCATCAGATTAATGCTGAAACTACAGAAAACATTACACTGTGCTCGAATCGAAAACTTTTTTTTTTTTATTATGTAGACAATAAATGTGTATAATAAGTCAACAACAAAAAAGCCACAAAATAATGAAACGAAAATATTCTAAAATAACATACCCTACTCTGAATAAAATAAAACAAATAAATATTGGAAATAAATGTAAATTAAAATTAAACTCAACTATATGCCTAACTAAAAGCTAATTCAACGTAAATTAAAACTAACTTAAATAAATCAAAAAACAAACGTGCATGAGTAATAAAAAAGACATAAAATAGTAGTAAATCAAATGACCCGCAATAAAAAAGAAAATTAAAAGCTAAATACTACTTAAAATCTGAAAAAAAATCAAAAGTACTACTAATTGGCAACTAAAAAAATTTTTCAAAATTGTAAAATAAGTGAGACAGCAATAAATCCTTAAGCGTTTTCCTAAATAATTAAATAAATAATAAAAAAAAAAATATACAATTGAATAGTTGAAAATCTAATTAGAAAAAAAGAAAGCTAACCCCATTGTATTAACTAACATTGGATGGGTCCTGGGTAGAGAACACAATTTGAGTACGCCGAATCCAATGCCATCCGCCGTTTTGCAAAGTTGGCTCTTGTTTTCGAGATATTCACGTGTAAAGATGAGTGTACCAAAAAAAAAAAAGAAGTTTTTTGTCTATTTTAACAATTCATTCAATAAATGCCTTTTGAGTTCGACAAAATATCTTCCTCGGAAAACTCAATCGGCTTGATATTCGACATTTGATGAAAGACCATTTGAAAATGCCTCAGTGATTCAGAAGTCGTTGCATGGGATTTTGTTGAAGCGATCATTGAGAATCTTCTTGGGATTCATCGACCCAATAACTGGCGCCTTTACATTCAAAACATACTCATTGCTTTTCATTGTCTCAACGTTAAAATGTCATATTTTTTACATGCACTTGTGAAAAAAATTGCTGAGCAATCACCAGCCAAATCAGATCAGCATGCGCACGTTTTTACCAAGTGACGGTAAGACTCGGACATTGGTATGGTAAATAAATACTCTGTTAGCGGATATTTGTTGAAATTTGCAGCAAGAAGGAACAAAAATAGAAGATTCTATGTGGAAAATACACAATTGTTGGTTTTTCTGTGTTTGTGCTACTATTCAATGTTAACAGATTGCATGTTACCTAAATTTCCGGCACCGAAAGTGACGGTCGAGTACCATGAAAAATCGCGAGGCAAGAACTCAAAATAAAAAGACAAAAGGTGATGCACTTCCGTTTTACAAACCTTCGAAGAAGTGGGTGGATATTCGCAATCATGCAGGGTGCCACCGGCTCGTCGGCGAGGGAATGGGTTGATCGAAATACAAACCCAAGATGGATAATAAATTTCGGCGCCACCTGCTTAGGATTACTTACCCTGTCATGCCCCCTGATAAGCAGGAATCCAAGGTGATAATTAAAACTCGAGGGGTAAAACGGTTTGCAAATAAACTCATACACAAAAAAAAATAAAAGAATGAATTTACTGATAAAACAGTTGAACTTTTATTAATAAAATTGTTAATAAAAAAAAAGTTGGTGTTATTGACATAAAATTCAAGAAAATAAAAGTGATACTCTGTATCAGTAAACGTTAATAACGAAAAAAAAATAAGAATGAAATATTGTAAAACTATAACAGAAAATCCTGCGGTAGGATTCGAACACCGAACACTTTGGCCAACGCAATCAGTTCACACACGTTATATAAAGAAAATTCTTAGGCTAAGAGTTAATTTAAATTCAAGAAAAGTTTTACAGTTACAAAAAAAAATAAACTACTAAAGTAAATCTAAATATTTGACTTGATTATACTTGTGGTGAACAAACCACCCTGTATATTACAGGCCGATATACAATCGGTTGATGTTTTAAGTAAATATTTTGAATTCGTTAAAAGATATATGAATACTAAAGTTAAACTATTTTACTGAACTAGTGATAGGTAGTACCCTCCGATCCTTGGTATAACGTAAATAATTTACTGTATCGTTGAATAAAGCAATAAAAAAAAAAACTGAATGATCGGGGTTGGTTACTTACTAATGAAAATTTTAAACGCGGGCACAATTTACAAATAAAAATAAAGCGTGCAACTTAGCTTTAGTTCTCAATCTGCTGTTTCGGCCATGGAGATCCTCTCCGATCCGAACAGATCGTAGGCTCTGGGCTGACTCGGTAATGCCCGAAGCAGGTGGTCCACTGACTTTCTAAAGGAGGTAGATAGGATTCTCCGAAGGGACTTAAAAAGGTCGCAGAAGTCCTCAGCTGCACGTGGGTGTTCAAAATCTCACATAAACGATAGGAAAATTCCAAAATTAAAATTAAAAGGGGGGTACAAGAACCTCTAAAAACACAGAAACCTCAAAGTTAGTGATTTAAAAGAAATAACAAGATCTGCTTACCGTTAAATAATGAGTTTTTACAACGAAGAAAGAAAGAAACAGATATGGCGTTGCAGACGCGTGGGTTCTCAAATTATATCTCGATTTATCGAACACATCCGCTGTAATATTCACGAAAATTCCACCACAAACACCAGCGAATATACAGCCAATGAATATTTCCAGTAAACTTCCAATTAAATCCACAAATGAGTGAAAATATCCAAAAATTCCGAAGAAAGGAAGTATTACTTCGTGAGAACGCCTCTAAAACAACCACAAGAAGGGACAGGAAACGGAAACAAGCAATACGTCACCACCAATCAGAAGACAGATGAATAAAATAAGAATACGGACATCGAGCTGCCCTCATAACGTCGAAAAGATGTAAACACAGAATAGGACAGATGAAGGAACACGATCAATCGCCAAATCGAATCGATGCGTGGGAAATCGATAATATCGATCATCAGGAAAAATACAAGATAGGCGAAAGAAAAAAAAAACGTAACATACAGTACATTTATAAATTGCGAAATAAACATTATTTGTCAATTTCTGCTAGATTACAACATCACTATTCATTTATTTATTTTTTTTATTTTTTTTACTTTTTATTTTTTTATTGAAACTTCAACTTTTTTGTTAATGATTCACATTGTATATATCTTAGAACGTTACAGAGAGATCGAGCCATGGGAAAGAAAACTTTACCCGGCCGATCCCATCCCCTGGGTGCTGTGCGTTCTCAATTTAACGCCACAACAAAGGAGTAAGGGGTTAGGCATTCTTGGTGTCAAAATGAGAAATGAGGTATTACGCGTAAATTTGTAACAGGGTTTCGTAAACATTATTAGCTTCGTTTTTCTTCTGGGTAACGTTTCTCGAAAATCCCCAGTGCTTCGTTAGGCAGGGACCGAAACGCTTTCTTATATCTATACCAGTAGGCCGGGTAAGGGAGTTCAAAATGAATTACGTCAAAATCCCGAACAAGAGCTAATATGACCTATGCAATTTGTCGCTTATGTTCGCGATCCATCAAGCCCTCGAGATACTGTAAAACAAACTCTCGGTGGATGAGCATTGTTATAAAATGTATGGCTGAGAACGAAGCATTTTCAGGTTGTATATTACATACATAGCCTGTTCTATTTGGTCTTGACGGTATAGGCGCTTCCGGGCAATGTGTGTCCCTTTGTGATTGTTACAACTTGTATAAATACATCCTTTTCTGTCTTTTACATGATGATGTGATTTTGCAGAATCTAAGTTGGTGGTATTGTTTAGAAACTTATTTATGTAGAAGTTTTTTGGCAAAAATAATTGTTCTTCTCGCTTATGTATTATAAGTGCGACATTTTATTTAACTGATATATAATTCAAATAAATAAGTAAGCAGGGTCACAATGCTTCAAGCGATCCTATTGGATAATGACTTGATACTCAAATGGGTTAACAGGTCATAAGGTAATCTGGTGAACGAGGGCGATAGGTTGGTGAGAGGGAAGTGTTCTCCTTACTGGGACTGGAGCCTGTTCTTCCTTTTCTTCGGTCTGCAACTCAAACCTAAATAAACCAAATGGACACTACTCACTATGAGGAGAGAATGGCACCCATAACCACCTGCTGGTCAGGCACGAAAAAGCCATCAACAGGCTGTCGTCCAGGACAGCAAGATACTATCTGCAGCTCTCTCGCAGTAAACTACGTTCAAGTTGTAGGGCTAAT